>JBAMAX010003539.1:0-62733 GCA_037043745.1 Chymomyza amoena | reverse complement strand
ACTGTAGTTGTTGGCTGAGTGGATGCGGTCGATGATGGTTTGCTTGTTGTTATCTCTATAGAAGTCGCAGTAGTCATTGGAGTCTCTGTTGTGGTTTTTGGTGACAATGTGGTTGAGCTTGTTTTATTGCTACAGGGATTTCGAAAAAGAAGTATTATTTCATTTGGCTTTTCTCCGGGCACAATGCGTATGTGGGGCCCAAACATGGTAAAGGCAGCGCTGGCTGCTACCAGTAGGCATAGTATGAAGAGCTTCATTTTGGCTCTGCATTCGCTTCTATTTCTATCTTGTTTTGTCCTTTTTCCGTTTGTTGACTTGCGAAGTTACAGCGACTGATCGATCTGGCTATCCTCTCAACACTAACTTGCCCTGGCCTATTTCCTTACTATTTAAGTTCACAAAATTTTACGTTGTAATTACTTAAGTTCTCGGAATCCACTCAAATCCATAAAAATGTGCAAATATTTGAATTGCGCAACTCTGATCGGTATAAATAGACATGTCGATGTGGTGCACGCGCTTTGGATCGTCACTGCCTTTACATAAAGTCATGTTTTTTCTCAAAAGCCTCAAATTTTGATTGGTTAGGCGCTGGTTTCGATGCAGTCTTACACATCTGTCGGGTAGGTCAGTTAAGGTGGGGGCTTTTGAACTCTGCGTGCTTATATGTAAGTCAAAAAGAATATTTGTTTTTCATACGCCCCCACACGTATTTAGAGCATTATAAGAAATAACATTAACAGCCAGCCCTTAAATTATTTTTAAAACGTTTTAAAACAAAAGTTTTTTTTTGCAGTTTCAACGATTTTTATTTATTTTAGACGTAGTTGTATGTAATTGCGGTTTTATATACCATTTTTTCATTTAAATATAATAACTATAATATGTGCAGTGTATTTGGTGTTGCTTTTCTTTCTTATTTGATTGTTGCGGTAAAATATTTTTAATATAAGCGTCTCTTTCTATTTAGAATTATTTAATATGTACTATAAATGGTTTGATTTTACTTCTTTTGCAATTTGTTAACTTATCATTATTTAAATATTTGGCAATAAGTGGTATTTGGTTATTTTATTTGTTTGGCTTTAGAATTTTTCTACTAACGCACTATAATTTGCACTATACATATCATATTGTAAAAAGTAATGGTAGTACATATTCTAGTATACTCTATAACAAGTTTCGGATGCACCTAGATATTACATAAACAACAACAAAACATACAGGACATATATTGTGCGTAACTACTAAAAGTCAACATCTTCGTCTAAGTTTTCCTTCCGCTGAAGCATAGACAGCCACTAAACTGATCGGACTGAACAATTTGCCGATATTTACATATAAATTTACATTAACTATTTTGCTTAATAATACATATTTATTAAAAAACTCTAGGCCACTATGTTGAAGTACTTAGATCTAATTATGCAAATGTGCGTTTTGTTAATGTTAATTCTGACTGACTGATCTAAACCTGAAATTGTGAAGCAGCAGTGGTTTACGAGGGCTGTGAGAGTTTCAATCATTTTTTTCTTTCGTATCACACATTAATTAAAGCTAAATAGCTCCTGGCGATACACAATTGCTTAAACAAAGCTCTCAACTTTGTTTTATTACACTCGCTTAAGAAAATTAGCTTCTAAATTAATCTAAATCATAAGCTTACAACTATTTAGAAAAAGTCAATCAAGAGTTTAGAATTGTTTTCGTTTTAAATGGCATAACGTTTCGATTCGTTAATCTTATCGCTTTAGTTCTGTGCGTTAAACCTCATCATCACTAGTCTGTGTGCAGAGGACCTGCTCCTGCCACCAATCATGCACTTCATAAACTGCATTGGCTTGATTATTGAACGGTTGCAACTTGCCGCTGCTCGATATCATATGGCTCATCATAGCCGAAGGACTGCCTATTGCACCATGATGATGTTCACCGTAGTGATTGCCGGCCGCTGCTGCTGCCGGATAGTGAAACTGACCAATCTCGTTGTTAAGTTGCGGAAAAAAACCCGAGGACTTGTTTGCATCTCGTTTGTACAGTGCCGCCGCCGCCATGGCCGAACCTGCCGCAATATTCGGCAGCGTAGTCATAGAATTTTTCTTTCGCTGTTGACTGCTGATATGCAAGCGTTCCTTGTCGCTTAATGTGGAACGCTGTTGAGGATCCGAGGAAGTGGGCGCGAGAAATTTACGACCAGCCGAGCTACCGGTCGAGTCGGAGCGGTTGAGGGCGTAAGCACGTTTGCTTACAGCCACTACATGTCGAGATGGGACATGAGTTTCACTATGTGGCAGCACCACCGCGCTACTGCTGGCATCTTTATCTTCGTTCTCTGTAGAGCTGAAAGTGGGTGAAAAAGCGTCACTTGTGGGTGGGCATGTACCGGCTACAACGCCGCTTATAGTTGATATGGCAGATTTATCCACAATGCCAGTTGGCGTCTTATCCTCCTGAACGCTGGGTCGTATAACAGGCTGTTCGTTGGTGGCACGAAGTCCAGCAATTAATGAGTTTTGTTGTTTCTGCAAGAAGTCAAGCCAAGAAGTGATAACAAGACAATGGAAATGAGGAAATTCGTTTAAAATAAAAATCTAATAATGTGTAAAATATGCGAATATAAAATAGAAGTCGGAGTTCCAGTTGGTATGACTGACATAAAAAAAGAACCTTTATTAACAATAAGGCACTAAGTCTTTTTTATATTTTTTATAAGAACTAATGGTTCTAATACTTTAAATTTAAAAGTATCTCAACCAACAAGCATAACCTCTATTTATATATTTGAAATAGATCTTTCTTTATTTTGTTCAATAGATTCACAACCAAACTTCAGAGACCTTATTAAAAATGCTGTTTGTAACCTTGGGTTAATATCAATTGAATGCTATTCTTATATCTATGAGGTGTGTTCAAAAAGTATCGCCAATTCTGAATTTTCGCGGGTTACGTATAATTGAATTTCGATTTTTTTGTGGCGTTATGTTGGTACTCATGTCTCTCACTTATACCGACAAGCTCGACCATTTTGAATGTTCACTTAATTGTTGACAGCTGCCTTTTTACGTATTCAACAAAATCGATCAAAGAGCCTGTGTCAAATTTTGTGTGAAAAACGAAATTAAGTGCGCGGATGCATTCCGAATGTTGACTGTGGCATACGGAGAAGCTACCTTGGACCGAAGCAACGTTTATCGGTGGTACAAAATGTTCTCAGCATGCCGAAAAGACGTGAATGACGAAGAGCGTGCCGGACGCCCGAGCACTTCAACAACTGACGAAAAAATTGATGAAATGAAGAAAATGGTATTGGCCTATCATCGAATCACCATTAGAGAAGTTGCTGAGGACCTAGACATATCGATTGGCTCGTGCCATTCGATTTTTATCAATGATTTGGGCATTGGACGGGTCGCCGCGAAATTCTTACCACAATTGCTCAGTTTCGACCAAAAACAGCATCGCATGAACATTGCTAATGAGATATTGGACTCTGTCCGCGACGACCCAAATTTGCTCCAGAGGGTCATAACTGGTGACGAATCGTGAGTTTATGGTTATGACGTGGAAACCAAAGTTCAATCATCTCAATGGAAGCTGCCGCACCAACCAAGACCGAAAAAAGCGCGCCAAGTTCGGTCGAATGTGAAAGTTTTGCTTACAGTTTGCTTCGATTGCAGGGGCGTGCTGCATCATGAGTTCATGCCACAGGGTAGAACGGTCAGTAAGGAATATTACCTGCAATCCGCCAGAAACGCCCGGATTTGTGGAAGAACAAAAACTGGCTTTTGCACCACGATAACGCCCCTGCTCACACATCGTTGCTTGTGCGCGACTTTTTGGCCAAAAGCAATACACTAATGATGCCGCAGTCACCGTATTCCCCAGATCTGGCCCCCTGTGACTTTTTCTTGTTCCCTAAACTGAAGAGGCCCATGAAACGCTACGCTACGATTGACGAGATAAAGACAGCATCGAAGGAGGAGCTGAGCAAGATAATAAAAATGATATTTTTAAGTGCTTCGAAGATTGGAAAAACCTTTGGCACAAGTGTATAATTTCTCATGGGGATTACTTTGCATGAGGAGCCGAACAAGATAAAAAAAATGATATTTTTAAGTGCTTCGAAGATTGGAAAAACCGTTGGCACAAGTGTATAATATCTCATGGGGATTACTTTAAAGGGGACAAAATAGATATTCATGAATAAATAAATAATTTTTGAAAAAACACAAAATTCGCTATACTTTTTGAACACACCTCGTATATAACTATATATAAGACTATCTTATAATTAAACTTTCGTTTTTACACTTATTAATTACAAAGCATTGCTGTTTTTTTTTTTTTTTTGCAAACTTTTGCATTTTAAGCTCTTAAAGCTGAGTTTACATTAAAGGAGCCCCCCCACAAACATCAGAACCCATGTTCGTAAAAATGTTACTAGTATTATGCAATACATAAAATGCAAATGTTCACAAAAATGGAGGCATGTCTGATAATACTAACGACCAACCAGAGCACGCACGTGAATGATGTAATTTTGGGAAATATTTCAGTCGCAAAGCAAAGTGGGCACTTTTTTTTCAATACTTACGCTGGCATTCTGAGCTCGTATTTTCTTTAAACAACCCTCTAGCCATGTGCGTATGGTCATTTTGGCTACCTCCTCCTCCACTAGGTACTCAAATTCTTCGCGCGCCAATAATTCCTCTAATTGTAAAGCTTTCCGTATGTCTACAGAGCGGTAGGATAGCATGCTAAAATGGCATAAGAATTAGCATTTAGTATGGTAGATAAAATCGCTGGCTTACTTGATGACATCATGAAATGTAACATCTTCGCCATTGTGCAACTTGTCCAGCTCGTAACACATGTACTTAAACAACAATCGATCTTTTTGCGGATCACACTCCAGCCGGCCTTTAAGCAGCCTTAATATAAACTTTACACGCCGCACGGGTATAACGCCACGCTGATGTATATCCACAATGTTCCAGGTATTTTGAAAGTTGCGTATGTCGGCATAAGAAAGCAAGGCATCCTCCTCATTTGAGTAAAACAGCGAAAAGTTCTCCATGATAATAGCTGCAAAAAAAGAAAAAGCCAATATAAAATAGCTAGAGCTTAATGGAGTCTATTATTTTTGCTGCACTTACCCACTAGCAGGTTTAGCACTATATATGTAATGATCACATAAAACGTGCAAAAGTATATAAGGCTAGCTGTAAAATTGCCACAATCAGTTTCCCAATAGTTGCCGCCGAGAGTGCAGTAAGGTGGTTGCACCATACAGTCATGCATGATCTTATTCCAATCCTCGCCAGTGACAATTCGAAACAACATGGCCACGCCAGTTACAGGTGAACCAAAATTGGCGCGACGCCCAATGCCTTCGCCATATTTGACAGTACCAAAGAGTATGGTGCCGGCCAAGGCATAGAAAAAGACCAATAGGAACATGCCAAAAATAATGAAAAAGGATTTACACACGGAAACACCCACGGTCAACATAAGCATTTTCAGCGTAGTATGCTTGCCCGTGATGGTAAAGAAGCGCAGTATAACCACCATGAAGCCAAAAAAGTAGGATAAGTCATTCTGTAAGTAATAACGTGTTCATTAATAGTCGCTCTTTTCTAAGTGGCTTTTAATACTTACACGCAAAATAGTCTGCAAAATAATCCATATAACTCCGGCCACAGTGACCAGCAAATCATAGCGATTACGCCTAGATTGCCAGTAGCCACGTGGTGTAAAAGCAATGTTCTTCATGACAACCTCGACCACAAAAACAAATGTGAGCACGGCACTTACAATAACCAAACGTTCTGTATGCACCTCGCCTTTGATCCACTACAAGCAAAATGATTCGAATTAAACACGGCTAAAGGTTAAAGATTTAGTGCAGCAAACTGACCGTTATGGACAGCAACATGCTGTTTATTAGAACAACCACGGCTATGACGCGCTTGAAAATTATATGCTGTGTTATGTCATAGGTGAAGGCACGAATCTTGCGTCCATCGGGTCGTGGAGGCAAATGCAAAGGTTGAGCAATTTTCAGACGCTTTTTAAGATCACACCAACGACGCTGATCAACAGTCAGCAGTGCTGTGCCCTTGTTCTCTGAGTAATTGGCAATGACGACGCCCACGAACAGAGTCAGGCCTATCATGCAGCCCAAGAAGATGTAGATGTGTATATAGATGGCATGTATCTACAACGAAAACTCTACATAAATTTTAAGGCTTCGTAAACATAAAATTATTAACTTACCGGTCCCACTGCCTTGATAAGCACATCGCGTACGTCCAGCCAGCCTTTAAAAGAAAGCACTTCAAACAGCGTGAGCATGGCATCACCAATGTTGTCAAAATTGAAACGTCGTGGGTTTGCCCAGACTCGTGGCACCAACATAGCCGGATATGACTCATCTGCACCAGGCGTCAATTTCATTTTAGTCACAAACACACGGCGCATAAACACACCCACACAGTCCTCTCGACGCGCTATAGCAGGATCATTGCAGCGCGCTAGACGACCGCCGTACAGCTGTACACCATAACTGGCAAATATGAACATTAGCAGTATGAGCAGCGTGGATACCAAGAGTATCTCCTTGAAACCACGGCAAAGCTCATATACCACCTTGCGCATGTGCGGCACTAGCGTAAAAATACGCAGCGGTCGCACACAGCGTAATATCATAAGCAATTGAGCCGCCGAGCTGGTGGGTATATTGTGTGGCATCCAGCATAAAAATGAGGTGGAAACTACATAGATGAATACATCAAGCGCTGCGGCTACGTCTTTAATGTACGCCTTAGGCGTAAAGAACAGACCATCGGCTAGTATTTTAAGCGCCAGTTCGAGACTCATAAATATGACAAAGCCATATTCGGCTATCTGCAAGGTTGGATGATCCATTACGCGATAATTGGGTGTCTCAAACATCATGGAAATGCACGAAAGCGTGGTGGCGAATATCATAACCCAATCCAGATAAGTAACTAAACCAAGAAAGTTGCTGGAATATGGCATATATTTATGTTTTATAAAAGGCTTTATAAAATATGCTTTTTAGTTTAACTTACTGTAGGCTCTTGTACTGCACTTTACGTTCCTTGCCCGTCAGCGGATCTTTTAGTCTAGCATCATAGCGTGCGTGCACAATCTTTTGACAGATCTTACGAAAGCGACTCTCGCGTGGCACTAGAAATAGCGGCGTGTCAAAGAACGGATGATTTTCACGTAGATCCTCCTCGCGTTGATTACGTCGCATCTCGGCTTGTTGTCGTTTTGCTTGCAGCAACTTTATATCCAGATCATGTGGTCTAGCCCGTCCGGAATTGGCTCTTGGTGCCGCAGCAATATCCCCATTCTCCATCAGATGCTCATAGGTTTGCTTTAACTTGATTGAACCAGATCGTACACTGCGGCGTATAGAACGTGAGCCGAACCTGCGGAGTAGAGTACACATCAAACCAGGACGCCAACTAAGTGGCCGCACTTACTTCTTTTGATCGACGCGCCAGGGTTTTGAGTGTGTTATGGTGCCTTGAGATTTAAGACCGCCCTTGGTGCCCACAACCGGCAACATAGCTGAATCTCCTAGCATTAGTCGTTGGTTGTTGCTGTCGCTGCATGTTATACAAAAAGTTTAGATGAAAGTATAATTTTCATTTAGAGTTAACTTACTTGATAATGTGGGTGATGGCCAGCTTGCGTAGACTACTGCCCGCAGCACGCACCTTTGCTGTTTTGTTCATAATGCGTACCGGCTTCTGCTTACGAAAAACTACATTTGATTCCCAGCACTCGGACATGGGTCGCTTGCAGTTCTCCACCAGTGAGGGATCTTCGGTCTCCAATTCAATAACAAAGTGTTTCATGAAGGATTCTCGTACCTTGGGCAGCATGAAGTCGTTGGGTATGCGATGCAATATAGTCATCTGTGGGGAATCCGGAAACTTCTCGAAGATACGCAAACGAAATGGTAAAGTCTCCTTAATTTCGGCACTCTGCTCACGAAACTTTAGCTGTTTCAATTTTTTAATATCCTCATCCAACTCCAAGTTATCCAAAATAACCGCCACGAACAAACTTAGCACAATGAGTGTCACAAACAGATGATAGAGTATAAAATATACCGCCACCAGCGGAGTCAGTGTTTTACTAGTGCGTATCATGGTCTCGTCCATGACCTCCACCCAAGCCTCCTGCGTCAGAATCTGGAACATAGACATAAAGGCCTCGGGAAACGACTCGAACTTGGTGAAATCGCACAAAAAACAAAACAGCTGCATAGAAATGCTGGAACTGATAATCAGCAAGCACATGGTGAATATGATCAGCGAGCCCAGTTTCTTGCCCGGTCCAAAAATCTTATAAACGAAACCTTCAAGCATAGGCGAGGCTTTAATCAGTCGTACGACGCGCAACACCTGAAAGTACGTCAATCCCGACAAGTAGAACATGGGCACAATGTGTAATGTAGTTCCCACGGCCAAAAGCAATTCAAATTTGTGTATTGAGTGCTTATAATAGCCGCGCCAGCCCAAACAGTAGATCTTAAACAAGGTTTCCATATCCAACAGAAAGGTAAATGCCACCTCTATGTAGTAGTATCGCTCGTAAAATACATGGCGCGGTCGTCCATCATGCTTGAAGGCCATAGTAGCGGTAACAATGCCATTGGCCAGAATCACAGTCATCACCAGCATGCGAAAGTAGGGGGAGCGCAGAATGGCATGGCAGGTTTCGGGTGCCAATCCGCCATGCTTGTTGTCGTCGATTGTAACTAGACGCCATCCGGAATCATTACCGCTAAGAATTTGCGAGGCAGCTGTCTTTTGTATGTGCCCACGTGCGCCCCACATTTGTTGAAACTGCACGCGGATTTCATTGAAAGTCTCTGTGATGACAGCTATGAAAACGTTCTTCACCAGCCAAGCCAGGAAGAAGATCATTGTACTAAAGTAGAAGGCGGCTCGCCAAGCTGGCAGTGAATCAATAGCACGATACATAATGAAGACCCAACCTTCCTGGGAAGCTGCTTGATAGACCGTGAATATGCTTGTGGCAATGTCCTCAAATCCATTAAAACCAATGACATAACTGCTCAAAAAGTCCATTTTCATGCAGCGCATGCCAGGCGAGCATTGGTAGCCCGAGTCCGGATCCATAGAGCAGAATGTATCCGGTATGGCAAGCGAGTTAATGGTCAGAACGCTGCAAATAAGTATCAAGTAAAAAATCCGACAAAATTGCAGAATTATTGCACGTCCTACTTACGGTCTGCCCAGCAGATCATACTCCGTGTTGTTCATCACACAATGGTTCTTTAGTTCGCCAAAAAACTGCACGCCCAGCAGGCCGTACAGTGACATGAAGAACAGAAAGAATAGCGTCACATTGTAAATTTGTTGGCTTGAACGCCTAAAGAAGTAAAAAATGAAAAGCACATAAATAAGACATCGAATGAATCGGCCCTTTTCGTGTCACGTACTTGAAGATCTGATTTATGCGGCTCTTGGGCATAGAGAACTTTAGGAAAACACGTAGGAAGCGTATCATGATAAGTGGTCGCGGTGCGCGCATTATGGACAAATAGGAAAACCTGTAATTTAACATAGGTTTAGTACAATTTCTACGCTATTTTAGTCTACTTACTTTGGCACAATTTCCAGCACTTCGAAGATTTGCAAAATAATTGACACCCATAGAAAGCTTACCATCGACGCATCAAACTGGCACCAGTGGTCCTTCAGGTACGGCACTTCACCCTGCAAGCATATAAATAGAGCAACTTTTTTAGTCTGGCCAATTTGGCGTAATTATGTGCTTGGGTAATTACATGGAGTACACCGCGTATGTGCATTTTGGCGATCATCTCGGCGGTAAAGAGCAGCGTCACAGCCGTGTCGGACACGAAAGTGATGTACTGCAGCGACGGATGCCGCTCGAAAGTCTTTGGCGTATTCAATGAGACTGAGGCCAAGGAGACTAAGGCGCACAGGCGCATCAGTCGCCTAACCCACAGCTTGTTCACCCACTCAATGTCGGCACTTTCGTTCAGCGACTCCTCTGGCCCATAATCGGCCAGAAACGGCTCGCCGCCCTTTAGACTTTGCTTGCGCCCGAGCATTATCTTATTGCCAATGCCCGTGGCAATGCCCAGTCCGATGGGCGGCACACCGGTAATGGCCGCGCTGCCCACAGTGCTGCTAATGCCGCCGCAGATGCCCATGCCGGCGCCGCCACCAATGCCACCAATGCCGCCAATGCCACCTATACCGCAGCCAGCACCAAGTAGATTCAATCCACCACCGGCGCCATTATTATGCGCATTGCCACCAGCGCCTGCTGCTGTTGCGGCACCAGTTGCACTTGCTGTCATATTGCCACCGCCGGCAGCAACAGCACCACCAGCACCAGCACCTGCTAATCCTGCTGCTATGCCAACGCCGCCGCTCGTTGTCTGCGTTGTTGTGCCCAACATTGGACCCATTGCACCGGCGGCGTGCAATGCGTACGCTGCGCTGCTACCGCCACTGCCACTGCCAGAATTCACAATGGTCGGACTATTAAGCGTGCTAGTTGCATCGTTACGTGTGACGCCAGCGCTCACACCGTTGCCAGGACTGCTGCCAGGTGAAAGATTAAACGTAAACTGATTCGGGGGCTGATGATGATGCAGTGAGGCACGTAAATGATGAGTTTGTGGATGTGCGTGTTGCTGCTGCTGCTGTTGTTGTATCGTCAAACTATTGCCGCTCGATGAGCTGGTGCTGGCTGTTGCTGGCGTGGTGATGCCACCACCACCAGCACCTGCGCTGCCTGTTGCGCCAACGCTTGAGCCACTGCCTCCAGCGTTTGCTGTTGCTACAGCCGCTGTTGGTAAAGTAGTTGGTGCTGTTGCTGGTAAGCTGCCACTGCCGCCGCCTGCACGTTTGTTTCTTGCAGCTGCACCCAAGCGACGTATCTGCAATCGGTCAATCATTCAATCAACTGCGTGCAGGCATTCTAGTTCCGGCTGCTACTTTAGGTCCACTTTTTGTAGCTATACAACAAATAAGAAAAAGAATAGCCATTACAAACAATGGTAAACAAAGAAGGAAAAAAGGCTATACAAATATTAACAATGGCTGACCCAACAGCTGTCAATTAGACAAAGCGCAAAGCAAAGACAACAACAGTTAAGTTCGAGTGCCGTTGCCTTGGCAAATTTTTATGCTATGTTTACACTGCGTTATTTTGTGCTGCACAAATGCTGTTGATAGTTTGGAAAGACCGCGACTGTTAGTATACAATATTTTTAAAGCAGAATTGGTACTCTTAGTTGGGTCATTCTGTGTATCACTTACTAAATGTTGCCTAAATTATGGATCATAATGGACGTGAAGCTACAAATGAACACATTTACTTTATGGCTACCTGTCATTGTGCAAGATGGTTCGCAAAAAGTAAACAAGTCGTGATAACGAAAATTACTTATTGGCCCAGTTTGTTTCCATTTAAACAAAAAAACACTTACTATTGTTATTGGCTCATGACTTGACGGCATTAATTGAACGCATAAAATTAAAGGAATACTTGCGAAATTTAATGGTGCGAATAGCTGGCCAGATAGGAGAGATTGTCCATAATAAGTTAATTTTTAATAAAAATTTGAATACAAACATAGATTTTTGTTTTAAATAAACACACACTTAAACTGTTATATTGGCCCAGCTGTTTACAGTAGGACAACCACAAATCTGGTAAACGATGTCTGACCAAATAAATACATACTTGTGCTTTTACACTACGCTATGCCGCTACCTGACGCATTGTGCAAACCCAGCATAAAAACACAAAATAAAAGCAGGCCCCCCCTACGACAACCCTGCCGTACAACCGTACAGCTGCCAAAAAAATGCACAAATTTACAAACACACACACACGTGCTTATGTCATGTACATATGTATGCGTATACTTACATTTTCTCTTAGTAACGAATTTCGCGCGATTTTTATCACAAAGCAGCATTAATGAGAAGCACTTGATTCTATGCTTAAGCTTAACAATAACAACAGCAACAACAACAACAATGGCTGCGCTTAAAGGACAAGGACGAGAGGGAGCACAAAAGCAAAAACCAAGCAAGAAGAAGAGCGAGTACGTTTGCGAATACGAGTAAAATTACACACGGCAATAACAACAATTTTAGTAGGACAGTTGCGGATTTCTAAATGTTATGTACACATGTCTACATACATACATACACTTGTACATATGTATGCAGTACATTACACATATAAACACACGTTTAAACAACACAAATAAAATGTTTGGCAATTATTCCCAACACTTTTACAAATTGTGTGCCAATTTTGTTTTTGTTTCTATTTTATATACCAAATATTTAGAAGAACAAATAAAGGGTTGTTGTAATTTTGTACTCAAAACGCGCCCGTTTCGCAAACTTGATGCTGAACGTAGAGAATGTATTAATCCGGGCAGTGTCTCCGTCAGCAAACTACTGGCCTAACTCCAAACTGGCCTGGTTGTCAAAATTAATCCGGCGTCTGCGCACTGCACGTTTATATGGTCGATGACATACGCCAGGGTTGAAAGTCAACTAAAATTTTTTTGTGCATAACGCGGTGGTGACTGGCGGCGCGTTCTTATAGATTTTTGTTTGTCTAAGCCGTAGACACGCGCACACACATAAATAAATATACAACAATTAATAAATAGCAACTTTTGCACAATAATTCAACAAAAACTGTGTTGGTAGGCGCTATTGCAAAATGGGCGCCACGGCCTCATGCAAGACCTCCAAAGCCAGCGGCTATCCAGAGCACGATGATCCGGCCTATCGCAAATGCCAGGAGCTAAAGGTAAACACAGTGTCTATGCGTAGCACACATGCACATATGACTCATTTGTTTTTATATGTAGATGGAGCGTTGGATACAAATGCATTACCAGATCAAGCAAAGGGAACAGGCAATGGCAATTGCACAACATCGGGAACTCTTCTATTGGCTCAGTGGTTTCTATGTGAGTGCGGTCTATGGCTGTGTTAGCTATTACCAACGGGTGAAGCGTGTATCGGCATTGGTGCCCTTGCTGCCACTTACCTTTGTTATGGGCTACTATACGGATTGGGCTTATGGCAGCAAGTTACATCGCATACAGGGTGAGCATGCTGGGGGGGTTTATTTCAAATTATACGGCTCGTCTAATCTGGTAAAATATAGTTAAAAAATTTTGTACAAGCAATATAGGATGTACAAGCAATATGTTTAGAGAACATTAGGGCCCCTCTTGGTGATTCGCGGGCTATAAAAACGTTTCCTTTTTTCAAAGATTTATATTCCTAATGTTTATACCCTGTACCGTATGGTACAAAGGGTATGATAAGTTTGTGCAAGCCGAAAATGTATGTAACATATAGAAGGAGACGTCGGAGACACCCCAAAGTTACCTAAAATTTGATCAGGGTGACTAGAGAAGTCGATATATGTGTCCATCTATCCGTCTGTCCGTCCGTCCGTCTGTCCATTTGAACGCCTAGATATCAGAGATGGTAAGAGCTAGAGTAACCAAACTTTCACATTAGATCCCATACTATTCCATAGGAGCCAAGTATATTTTATTTTTTTGATATCGGGGATAAATTATATAGCTCCCATATGGGTGTTTGAGACGACCTCGGCAAAAAAAAGGGTTTTAGATGAATAATTCGTTTGTTTATGAAGATATCGTAACCAAATTTGGTATTCGAAAGCTTTTTATAGTTCCCAATCACTGCACCAAATTTGATCAAAATCGGTTGACTATATCATATAGCTCACATAGGACCGATCGGCCAAAATAACTTTTTTAAAGAAAAATTCGTTATATTGCGTTTTATAACAAAGATATCATGACCAGACTTGGCGTTTGGAAATTTTTTAGAGCACTTAAGCAATGTGCCAAATTTGAACAAAATCGGTTGACTATATCATATAGCTCCCATAGGTCCGATCTTCCAAAAAATCGATTTTTTAACTAAATTTATTGTGTTTCGTTTGTTTGTTAAGATATTGGAACCAAATTTGACATTCGTGAGTATTTTATAGTTCCTAAGCACTGTACTAAATTTAATCCAAATCGGTTGACTAGATCATATAGCTCCCATAGGACCAATCGGTCCAAAAACACGTTTTTTATACAAAATTCGATGTGTTTCGTTTTTTTGTAAAGATATTTGAACTAAATTCGGCATTCAGATCTTTTTTAAGGTATTTAAGAACTGTGTCAAATTTTATTGAAATCGGTGGACTATATCATATAGCTCCCATGGGAACGATCGGTCAAAAAAAAAATTTTTCCTTAAAAATTTTTCTGTTTTTGGTTTTTTGTGAAGGAACCGGATTTTATTGCAAGGTATTGGTAAAGGGCATCCTAAAGTCGTCCGCGCCCGACTATACGTACGCCATTTTTTAATAAAGATATCGTAACTTGATTTGGCGTTTCAAAACTTTTTAGAGTACTTAAGCAATGTGCCAAATTTAAACAAAATCGGTTGACTATATCATATAGCTCCTATAGGGCCGATATTCAAAAAATCGATTTTTGAACAAAATTTGTTGTGTTTCGTTTGTTTGTTAAGATATTGGGACCAATTTTGGTATTCGTTTTTTATAGTTCTTTAGCACTGTACCAAAATTTGTTTAAAAGCGATTGACTATATCATATAGCTCCCATAGGACCAGTCGGTCCAAAAAATCGTTTTTTATTCAAAATTCGTTGTGTTTCGTCTGTTTGTAAAGATATTTGAACTAAATTCGGCATTCAGATCTTTTTTAATGTGTCAAATTTGATCGAAATCGGTTGACTATATCATAGGAACGATCGGTCAAAAAAAAAATTTTGCCTTAAAAATTCTTCTGTTTTTGGCTTTTTATGAAGGAACCGGATTTTATTGGAAGCTAGTGGTACAGGGTATCCCAAAGTCGTCCGCGCCCGACTTTGCTATTGCTTTTTAGCGTTAATGGTTAATCGAAAACGAACTAAATCTATATTCTAACCCATTCAAGATAATTATTGCATTAAAATCAACTGAGGAACCTTTTAATGTAAATGTGTTTGTAAGAAGCCGCAAACGCAAATCTGAGGTTAAACAACTAGATGTAGAATTTAAAATAATAATACTTTTTTCATTTTAGAAATAATTACTCCACATCCCCCGAACCATATTTGTAATATGCGCGCCCAAAGATTTCCACGTTTATAGTGAAAAGTTAGCCTTTGGACCAATTCCAGGATAGCTATATAATACAGTCATGAAATTTAATGAAGATAGATTTATTATTTTGGAAGATATTTGATTTCTTCCGCTAAATAGGTCAAATCGACCACAGTGGCGAGATTTCATGAGTTGCACCACATTTGTTATTTTCCTTTCTGATTTTAGCCCCGATTACGTCTAGTGAATAAGCATGATCATGTTCATCGGCCATTGGTAAAGTTTTTGAAAGGATTTTCGCTTCATAATTTCAATACTACTAAGGTTTGTAAACCATCGATTCAGTTAGGGTTTCCGCCTTATCTTTTAAATTTTCCTTTTCATCTAACCGTGTGCAGAACGTTGGCTTTTAATCCTTTAAGTAATCTAAAGTAATTAAAGAAACCAGGGGTTTCTCCGTGACCCTCTTGGTTGATCTGTTATAGTGGTGACTCAGCCCAACTAGCGCTCTTGCACCGTTTTGGTGCCACATCCGTTTGTTTGTACAGCTCGGTTAGATCCAGGACGTGCGATTTAGGTACCTCTAGAGGTTGTTGATAATGTGAAAAGCGTCGTTCCTAGGGTGTCCATTCTCTACTTTCATAGAGCAGGGCATTTACAGAGGAAGTTAAAGGTCTCTATTTTTTTTGCCTGGTTGTGACAATGAATATTATGGGGAAGCCTCATTGTGGCCGCCTGTTCTCCAATGGGCCCCTAGACTCTACTTTATATATCATTTAATAGTGATCTCCCACAAGAAGTGTCGACTTTTTGCATTCTTATGTAAAATATTAAATATTAAAAACCACCGACTTTCGGGTTGCAAAACGAAATCTTAGGGGCAACCACTACATATTGTATTTTTATGCGGATGATATAAAACTCGGTTTGCACTACTCCGATAATGATAAGCATTTATACTTAGCATGATTTTCTTTATATTCCTGACTTGCCTATTTATTCTATAGTCTCGTATACTTTACAACGCATCCTGCTTGTTTCTGATTATGGTACTCATATTTGCAACAGTGTATAGAGCTAGTGTGCTTCTGGAATTTATCAAGCGCAGGTCTAAAGAATATAACGACCCTTACACAATTAAAGAATACTGTTCCTGCATTTGGAACCGTACCCATAAACAATTGCAAAAGACTTTTTGCTTTCCGCATGAATAGCAGTAGGTCTTTTGTTGGTATTGACTTAAGATGGAACCCATAATATGGCCATCGTCAGCACAGAAAAGAGTCGATTCTTGTACTTAGTGACTTATGTTAGAATACAATTAACCGAATATATGAACTTATAAGGTTTACTTTGTCTTGCTCCTTAGTGTAACTCGCTCCCTAGAATTTTGTAGATCCAATTTTACTTTCCTTTTCTTGTACCCAAACTAAAATATCATTTTAAGTTTTTTCTTTTTCGAGTGGTCTCTGTTCTATTATATTCTGAATTGTGAGTAACCCATTTGGTTTTATTTTATTTTTATACCGTGTACCGTATGGTAAAGGGTATATTAAGTTTGTGCAAGCCGAATATGTATGTAACATATAGAAGGAGACGTCGGAGACACCCCAAAGTTACCTAAAATATGTCCGTCTGTCCGTTTGAACGCCTAGATCTCAGAGATGGTAAGAGCTAGAGTTACCAAACTTTCACATTAGATCCCATATTATTCCATAGGAGACAAGTTTATTTTATTTTTGATATCGGGGATAAATTATATAGCTCCCATGTGGGTGTTTGACACGACCTCGATAAAAAAAAAGTTTTAGATGAATAAATCGTTTGTTTATAAAGATATCGTAAACAAAATTTGGTATTCGAAAGTTTTTTATAGTTTCCAAATACTATACCAAATTTCATCAAAATCGGTTGACTATATCATATAGCTCCCATAGGACCGATCGGCCAAAATAACTTTTTTAAATCAATATTCGCTATATTTTGTTTTTTAATAAAGATATCGTAACCAGATTTGGCACTTGGAAATGTTTTAGAGCACTTAAGCAATGTGCCAAATTTGAACAAAATCGGTTGACTGTATCATATAGCTCCCATAGGGCAGATCGTCAAAAAAATCGATTTTTTAACAAAATTTGTTGTGTTTCGTTTGTTTGTTGAGATATTGGGACCAAATTTGATATTCGTGAGTTTTTTTTTAGTTTCTAAGCACTGTACTAAATTTAATACAAATCGGTTGACTATATCATATAGCTCCCATAGCACGAATCGGTCAAAAATAACCTTTTTATACAAAATTCGTTGTGTTTCGTTTGTAAAGATATTTTAACTAAATTCGGCATTCAGATTTTTGTATGGTACTTAAGCACTGTGTCAAATTTGATAGAAATCGGTTGACTGTATCATATAGCTCTTATAGGAACGATCGGCACAAAAAAAATGTTTGCTTAAAAATTCTGGTTTTTGGTTTTTTGTGAAGGAACCGGACTTTATTGCAAGCTAGTGGTACAAGGTATCCCAAAGTCGTCCCGACTTTACGTACGCCATTTTTTGTAGTTTTCTTTTTTTCGAGTAGTCTCTGTTCTCTATCACTTGTTCTATCATATTCTGAATTGTGAGTAACCCATTTGGTTTTATTTTATTTTTATAACTGCTTTCTTTTTGCCAATTTGTTTCAGGATTTGAATCGGTTAGGTTGTTAGTAATTTTATTCATCGGGCTATAGACAAGTATTAGCTCAGATCAACTCAGCTGTATTGTACACTTTAAATAAATAAATAAAAATGATGTTGATAGCAGACCCAGTTCCAATGTAGAACAAGTACGCCTTTTAGGAAGTTTTCAGTTAGCCGGTAGAAACTTCGTAGATACATATTTTATTACTTGGAATGCTATAAATCCTCTTCTTCAGAAATGCTTTTTTTTTAAACTTCATAAGACAATTTCAAAGTAACGTACTTTATATTATACTTTATAGATGCAGGGTATCCCACTGTCGCGACTACATATATTACTTGTATTAGGCGAGCCAAATCTTAATGTTCATTACTAACCTTCTTATGCGTTTGCAGCTGAGGCGAATATGATAATGGAACATGAACAGGAGCTGCTTAACTGGCCAGGCGGCTTACCCACAGTGGCTAGCATAGACGAGGCACGTGTCGAGGTGGAAATGGAAAAGAAAATGCATCCACATCATATGTAGTTGACCAAATGGATAGTGTCCAGCGTTCAAACGAGTTTAACTTACTCGTTGACAGTCTAGTACATATGCAGCCTGTTATAGGGTAGCTTCCTTTAAATGCATTAACAAGGAGTACAACCTTTATAGTTCTTCTGTATGTATTTGAGCTGCTGCTTTATATTTGCACAACTCCATATAGTACTTCTCCTATAGCGTATATTTACTAATCCTTTAAGCTCCAAATATTTTTACTTGCTCTACTTAAGTGTGTGTAACTTTCGATTCCAGCAATTTTTGAGACAATACTCCACAAAAACATGCATATATGTATTTATATTATATTTAGCTAAATAATAATTGATATACTTACGTACTTATATATAGTGTACGTTTGTTTATATACACATTATATACAAACGAAACAAAAAAAAAAAAATTGGTATAACAGTAGCCTAGATCAATTAATAAATTTATTCCTTTAGTTCAATGTCAGTACTTTAGTAGGGCACACTCTCATCAAGCAGTCCATTCTCAATGAGCGCATGCGCATCCTTCTTATAGTGCGCCTCACAAAACTCAGTTATGCGCGTGCAGGCTTCCTCAATCATGGCTCCGGGCACAGTTAATACAATGCGCACATAGCCAGGATACTCAAAACAGCTGCCTGGTAGACAGAACACACTCTGCTCACTGACCAGCTCCTCCACAAAGTGTGTGTCATCCTTGAAAGCTGGAAAATGTGCGATGCTGATGCCTATCATCATATACATGGCGCCATTGGGCATGACAGGATTAAGACCGCGCACCTGTTTTAGTATCTTAAAAGCCAGCTTAGCATTCGACTAAAAAATATAGCACAGCTTAGAGTCTGTTTGCACATCAAGATTGGACTGCTATTTTTTACTTACGTGGAGCACTTCGATGACATCATCAAAAAATCGCTGTGGCGTTTTTTCCAAAATATCCGGCAGCGCACCTTGCACTATTGTATTAGAGCCCAAAATGCGTGAACACAAGTTCTTCAGACCCAATAGTGCATCACCCAGTCGGCCCAGGCGATCATGCACAATGATCCAGCCCATGCGCCAGCCTGGCACCAGAAAACGCTTGGTCAAACCGCCGCAAGACAGCACGGGCACAGTACGCGTCAGACTGCTGATAGCCACATGTTTAGAGCCCGGAAACACAAAGTGTTCGTAAATCTAAGCAGAGTGTAAGAGAGTAGACAAGTCTTAAGACGCTTTCTTAAAGAAAAATCATGTCCAGATGAGTGCCAAGTTTTTACAAAGCAGTTGCTCTAACTTACCTCATCCGCTATGATGGGCAGATAATTTCGCTCACATATATCTATAAGCTGTAGCAAATGTGTTTCGTCAAAAACGCTGCCGCAAGGATTGCTTGGATTATTGATCAACACCGCTGCTGTATTCTCGTCAATGAGGCTCTCCAGCTGCTCGAGATCGGCGCGCCACTGCTGCTCCGGCAGCAAGTCATAATAACGCACCTCAATATCTAAGCCCTCGGCTAGCGTGGCATATAAGCAAAAACCAGGACGCGGTGCAAGTATACTTTGGCCACGATCGGCCAAGGCCAGTATACAGTATTCCAGTGCCGATGAGCAGCCGCTGCAAATTATCACATCGTTCAAAGGAATCTCACTTTCTGGACGCTGATGAGCACTGTACTTTGCGATCGCTTGTCGTGCGGCCTCATGGCCATTGGTATGGGCATAGCCATTGTATTTGCCGCTCTCTATGGATCTAAGCACAGCTTTCATGGTCTCATCAGAAGCTTTGAGGTTGCCAAAGGTTGTGGGATCACCTGCAATATGCCAAAGTTGTACAATGTGAGTAAAACCAAACTTTTAGGCAACTAAACCTATTATCCAAACTAGTTAGCCAAAGAGAATGCAGATGATAAGTTTCTCTAGGTATCCAAAAGGGCATGCAAAATATGCCACTGGGAGTATAATTTTTTCGAACCGTTAATACATTGTTGTTCTTTAGGAAGGTTTTAAGTATAAGTATATTTTTTTTTTGTCAACTATATTGGGTACAGTCGGGCCCGATGAATGAGTGGGGAAAAAGGGGACTCCCCCGGACGAATTCACGAATTTTCACCAATTTGTTGAATCTTTTGATTCGAATCTTGGCTTAGCACTACGTCGTCGGTGCATCGAAAACTAATAAAATCGGATAAGGTATTCGTATAAACCAATAGTATTGGAGAAAATTTACCACTTTCAAGCTTCACTTCGCCTTTAAAAGAAGCGAAAATTTCTTTGTTCTTTTTGCCTCACATGGCTACGTTACGTTTTTTAAAATAATTAAATTTTTGTTTTAGCTGGTACTAGAAAAAAATCTTTTGAAATTTGAAATTTAGTTAGGAATTCCCCTCTGGAATTATTTTCATGCAAGGTTATGTTTTAAGCGTTACAGTAGTCTAGGAATAAATATGTATAAGGATTTACGATTTTTTCTGGCATTAATCTACCGTGTAAAAATAGAATTAGGTGTATAGTGTTTCATAACCAAATATTCAGTTTGTTTTGTCCAGGGCGTTTTGCATATAAGGCATAATAATTAAAAAAAAAATACGTATATAATAAATTAAAACCGTTTAATATTGTTCTAGCATTTTCGAGGTGATTTCTCAGTACACCCGAACTAAGTATTCAGTGGAACATTGAAACCACATTGTAAAGAGATAATAGATTTACACAGGAGCGCACAGAGGCTGAAGGGGGCCCGGAGCAGAATATTGTGGGGCCATTTCTTTTAAATCATATAAATGGATTATAAATGAAATAGGAATAAAGGAACATATCAATTTATTATCTATATATAAAAATGAAATGCTGTACGTTTATGATCGCATAACTCTGAAACGGCTGGAAGAATTTGCCCCAGCAAAAAAAGTTTTGAGTAATTTCTAAGGAGGGGATGTTTTACGTGTTACGGGTGTTCTCATGAACGTGTTGAAGAATTTCCAATATGATTTTTGCGTGTGTTAGAAGTTGTCAATACGGAGGTTTTTAGCCTATTGCGATGTGATTGTGTGTAATGGTTCGTGAGATATACACATTTTTGTGTATATCGTAAATATAGCATAGTAGAAAATTGTTCAACTCCGGGTATTGGACATTAAGTGCGTACAGAAGCGTAGTCGCAAAGGGTTTGAAATGTAGTTTCTGTTGGGCATGATTTTAATAGAGATGCGAGCTTTCTTAAGAATACTTAATTTCGTCCATACGGCTTTTTAGAGAGTCATGAAAGTCAACTAATCCAAAAATCTTATGATTGTCTGGATAAACTAACTAGAAAATCTTACGATGTTTATACATTTTAAGAGTATTCAAAAAGTTTGGGCAAGACGACGTCTGCCGGGCTCCCAAGTTGCTTATAATAATAAACATGGCATCTCTAAGGCATTGCAAAAATTTGTACCAAGTGGTTGCCAAAAGGATGAAGACAAAAGACTAAAGCCACTTGAGCGAAATAGCAACGTCTACCTGAATTAGTGTAACAAATCCATTTCAAGAACTTTTTCTAAAGAATCGACAATATCTTGATAGTTGTTTATCAATGGGCGAAAAGCGTCAATCCTAGCTCTCTATCTAGTTAATCTAAACTAAATTTTCAAGAATTTTTCTGTGTGTACCAATTTTTTTTCAGGTTTTTTCATTTTTTTTCTATCGGTTGAGCGGGGCTCCTTGAACTCGGGGCCCTTTGAAGGCGGGGCCCGGGGCAAATGAACCCACTTGCCGCCCTCTGTGCGCTACTGGATTTACAAATGAATTTAAATACAATTTTTCCAACTGAACTCAAATCTTTGAAAACTAAAGGAAAATTTGAATTATTTTTGGCGTACCAGAGAAATCGAATCCGGGCAATATATTTAGAGCCCGAACTCTTATGTGCTTTGGAACCGAATGTTTTGGTGCGACAGGAATTAAAAAAGAAATTAAAAAAATGACAGAATAAGTTGAAAAATGTTTCTGTAAATATTTTCTTGCATAAAAAAAATCTCCCTTCCCGGAGAGGAGTGATAGTCGTGGATAATTTCCCTCGAAGGTGTAAAGCTGCGCTTGCAATTAGCAAGGGAAATATGACTACATGGCGACAGCACAAAATTCATATAAGGGAGCAAGCAAAAACGAATCCGAACAAAATTGTTCGTTTTGTTTTCGGGAGAACGGCCGATTGTTGTAAATTGGAGTCAAAATTGCTTGAATACAGTCTAATTATTGGTAAACAGCTGGAATCATTTTGTTTTTGTGTCAAATAATATTAATACCATCCACTTACATAATTCTAAAATGATTTTGCTCTTTGAATAAATTTTCTAAACATCTTTGTTAAGCTTAAAATCAACAGGAAATCTTAGATCTCAGGGTAAGACAACGGGAGCAATGTGTGCTTTAAAGTCCCTACGTCGAGGAAAGTGAAAGAACTTCGGCTAATGTATATTTCGAATGCGGGTAGTTCTGTCTTTCACGAAAATTTTCGGACTTATCTAGCTACCAAATTTGGTGACCCAAGTTCATATATAATATCATTAGAAAGATAGTTAAATTTTTGGGTATAATATATTTCGGATTTGGCTAGTTCTGTCTTTTACAAAAATTTTCGGACTTTTCTAGCTACCAAATTTGGTGAGCCAAGTTCATATATAACAAAATTAGAAAGATAAATTTTTGGCTATACTTTAACTGGAAAACATCGATGAATCGCTATATCGAAGTTAGAATTTCTTTGTTTTTAAATTGTGGAACGAAATTTCGTCTATAGAATAGATATCGTATCAGCTTTAGTCACAAATTCGATTCTCAAACAAGCCAAAAGTGATTTTTTACCATTTACTAATGCTTTTTTTTTATAATTTAATTTTGAATATACTTTTTTTTTATTTTACCAACCAGTATATATAATTTTTTCAAATTCTAATGAGTATATTATTTTTAAAATTTATTGTTTCACAATAGATAATTGACTATTTTGAGTATAATGTTGAATAAGCAAACTTTTTAGATATATTTTTATTTTATATTAAATAGTGATTTTGTGTATTACTAGGGGCTTCGCCGCCTGCTCGCTTCGCTCACCAGCTCCACTCCTCCAACGCCGCAAGCGGCGCAGGGGGGTTCACTTGAAATTAATAGCTTCTTTATTCTTTTCCTAACTCTTCTTTGATGCTTTACGCATCTGTTCTCACTTCTTTCTAACCATTTCGCTAAATTCCTTACTTTATAAAAACATCAATTACGAATCCGAATCCGGCGTCAGAACTGGCCCATGACGTCAGGATTTTGAGATATTTAAGGTTATGTTATTTTTTGGGTACATAACCTCATATATCTTAAAATCCTGACGTGATGGGCCAGTTCTGACGCCGGATTCGGATTCTACGCACCAAATTACTTCGGAAATGACTCTTAGCTTTCCAACAACTGAACCATGTTGACCTGTGTTATCTCAAAGGCTTATTGCAAGTGCTAATGACGTCGAAGGGATATATCTCGTAGCTTCGAAAAGCCATAACTTTCGTAATTGATCTCTTGAACCCTTAAATTAAAGGGTAAGAGTTGTACAAAATGATGTAACTGGAGAGAAAGACCGCAAAAATTTTTTGCGCCCTGTACATAACCTCAAAAGTAGGAAAAAACGCCGTTTTTGGGGTACATAACCTCAAATATCTCAAAATCCTGACGTGATGGGCCAGTTCTGACGCCGGATTCGGATTCTACGCACCAAATTACTTCGGAAATAACCCTTAGCTTTCCAACAACTCACATGACCCCTGTATTTGTAGACCTGTGTAATTAATGTGTTTCGGCTTAACTTTTTATTGAAATTTGAGCTTGATTTTCGTTTTAGACAAGAAAAACCCTAGGGATTACTTCACGCTAGTTTTTTTTTTAATAAAATTGGTTTGAAACCCGGGTCTTAAATTAAAGATCACGTGGAATAAATTTTCTAAATTCGTATGACCCTATGGCAGATTTTATTTGCAGATCAATCTCGAATTCAAATTTTTATTTAATGCCCGATTTAGATATTTACTAGCATGTCTGGCTTCCAAGAAGCGGCTGCGACTATTGCGTAAGTCTTGATCAAAGAGTATCTATCGGGTATATACAAGAAGTGGCTAACTATGTATATTATAGTCGTAGTATGCATGATGTAGAAATATAGAAGTATCAAAATAAAAACACCGAAGGCCTATCATGCTACTTGTGATAAACAAGTGAGTTAGCACAAAAAGAAAAAAAAACCTAGTATATGGCATAAGTATATAATGTAGCGTAGATTCGCGTTGGTCTGGGGCCCGGGAAACAGGTGAAACTACATTTTATGCAAATGTTATTAAAAAACGCGCGCGCGACTCGCGCATTCAGACCAAAATATTATAAAGCCGCATCTGGTATATAGCATTAATTAATTTATACATCATCAAAATGCATATTAAAAATGCTATTTGTGCGAAAACAACAAGTCAAGATCTACCAAAAAATATTAAAAACTATTTTTAAATAAAAACTTTCGCATTAATTTGGCCCAAAAGAACTTAAAACAGCGAGTTTGGCTAAATGTTTTAGAGACCCGCTGAAACGCTGCCCCACAACGGATCCAATTTACTTGAGAGTTGTCGAGCCTCTGCTTCGATTGGCCCACAATGGTGGGTGTGTGCATATGACATATACATACATATATACATGTATAGTATATGCATATAATATGTATATATGTATAACATAAGTTGTATGTACTCGTGTACATATAGCCAAGACTGAAAAACAACAGCCGAGCGCTGGCAATAATTTCATGAAACAAGTTTTACCAAATGGAAATTATTTAAAAAACCCAATTTGGATAAGTACCGAAAAACGAAAGACAAAGAAAAAGTTCCAAAGTCTCAATGAGAGTTTAATGTTAATAAGAAATTAACAACTGACAACAGGCTATAATATTTGCATAAAAATTGTAAATTATGGGTTTGTACTATATCAAAGTAATATAATTTATTTTACGGATTCCTACTGCAATAAAAGCACTTTCCTCATAGACCATAACCACTTTGGGATGTGGCCCTATGTTCCGCTTGGGCACTTTACGAAATAGTATATATAAGCACTTTCATTTTTTGCTCAGCCTACCTTCTTGAAAATTTCCAATCCTAGAGAAATACCCTCAGAGGCCAACACCATGAATATAATATTAAGCACTTTATAAGACTCCCTACATTAGCCAAGTCTTAAATGTACCTAATAAATCTACATTTAAATCAAAAATTAAACTGTCAAAAATTTAGGGCTTCAAGCTATCTTTAGTAATAAGATATACAATATGATAGTTTCTAAAATTATAGAAAACGTCAAGCGATTTATAGTGGAAAGATATACATTAATTTCTCAAGTTTTATTACACGTGCACTCAAGTCGTAAACTCTTTAAAATCTAGAACTCCAAGCGATTTGTTGTGAAAAGATATACAATAATTTCTTAAATTTTAGGAAGGTTTCACCAAAGTCCTTTTCCTTTAAATATGGACGCCAAGCGATTTTTGGCTGAAAACTATATAATAATTTTTCAAGATTTAGTAGACCTGCACAAAAGTCCTAAATTCTGCAAAATCTGAGACTCCAAGCGATCTTAGTGAAAAAATGTACATTAATTTTTTAAGTTTTTCACCAAAGTCCTAAGCTTCCTAAAATCTGGTACTTTGTTATGAAAACATATACAATAATTTCTTAACTTTTAGGACGCTTTTACCAAAGTCCTAAACTATTTAAAATCTAGGACACCAAGCGATTTTTGGTAGTATGATGCACAATATGTTAGTTCGTAAAATTTTAGTAAGCTTTCACCAAAGTCCCAAATTGCCTTCAAATTTTGGACACCAAGCGATTTTTAGTTGAAAGCTTTATAATAATTTTTCAAGTTTTAGTAGACCTGCACAAAAGTCCTAAATTCTGCAAAATCTGAGACAACAAGCGATCTTAGTGAAAAAATATACATTAATTTTTTAAGTTTTTCACCAAAGTCCTAAACTTCCTAAAATCTAGGGCTCCAAGCGATTTTTAGTGGCAAGATGTACAATAGTTGCTAAAATTTCAAGAAGCTCGCAATTAAGTGTTAAATTATTAGGAACTATTGCACATCCCTACTAACGATCGCTTAACGTCCTTAACTTTTAGAAATTTTAATTTACAATTGCAAGCTTTTTTAATGTTTACGCAATTTATTTGATCTAGTTCCGAATTTCTCGAAATCCTTATTTATTTAAACCAGCTCTTATGTTTATATCTTGATGTTCTATGCTCCAGTGGAAGATAAAGGAAGTGATGAAGATATGGTTATAACTATGGTTACTTACTTAAGTCTACTGCCTCACAAAATAAGACTTTTTCGCTTGAATCCGAAAATTAAACCATCTCAAATATATGTAGATTATGTTTTTAAATTTTCAGAAAATTTTACTCGCTACAAAAAATCAGTTACAAAAAAAAATCTGTTAAATAAAATTTAAATAAATGTAATGAGTCAAATGTTAACTTCGTAAGGCCTTTCAAGAAGACTAACAAATTTTAAATCAAGACGGTTAGTGCCAGCCATATCTGTAGCAAAGGATCGGTTCATATATGGAAGCCAAGCGCTAGGATTTTCTTCCAAATATTCCTTATAAGGTTTATGGCAGTATAATAGCCCAAAAGTCCAATCCAACAAGTTGGCCTTATATAACAGTTTTCTATAGTTCTAAAAATGGTTCTGAATGGATTTCCGCAATTAAAATCTAAAACAATTTGTCAAAGCCAAAGATGGATTTAGAGAATGCAAAAAAATTGAAAATTTCGACTCAAACCTAATTTTTTCAAAAATTAAATTTACGAGATATTAAAATCATTCTTTTCAATTTTAAGTGCCCTATAAATTGAAATTTATTTGCGTTTTATTATTCGCAAATAATATTTTCGAAATATACTTTCCATAATTTTTAAACAAAATTTTCGAAAAATTTGGTTCTTACATAAGTACTCTCTATAAAAGAACAAATCTGAAAATAGATTTCGTATTTGTAGTCCTAATTGAGCTCAACTTGAATTTCCGAAATGTTGTACAACAATTTTTCAATCGTTTCGGGATATGACCAGAATAACTCAAAATGGTTTTTTCAATTTTCCAGATGTATCTTAAGAAATTTTTCTATCAATTTTATTTTTTTTTTAAGTGTTAGCAAGATATAAAAATACATTTTTAATTTTTTTTCAATCAATTTAGCTTAATTACTTTTTCAATTACTAGATAGATCTTTTTCTATAATTCACTATCAAATTTTGTGTAAATATACTCAAAATTTATAATTTATAAAAAATTTAAAGATAAAGTTACAAAAATTAAACTTGCTAACAATGTGATGATTATGAAATGGTTCATTTCGATTTGACTTTAAGTGTAATACGTATGCAATTCTAAATTCCTTTAAAAACAGTTTTCGCATACGAATTGGGCGTCAAGGATAGCAGAAGAAGAAGAAGAAGTTTTTCGAATTTAATTGTAATTTTTGTTTACTAGTACTATTATACATATCCAATAACAGAGTTTTGCCTTTTGTTTGTGTTTATGGAAAGAATTTCCATTATCGATTTTAAGAAATCTTTTACCGAACTCGTTGGGCTGATCAGACCTTTATTGTCATTTTATCTCATAATACAGAAACAAAACAGCAAAATAAGTTCAAATTGTTTATAGAATTTTAAAGTTAGTTTTAGAAACGTACTTCTATCCATATTCACTTGCTTGTGAATCTGATTCAGCTCTGAATGCTACTTGAAGTACTAAATTCGTGATTACTTCTTAAAACCAGAAGAAACAAAGCGAAAATAATTGAAATTACGATCAATACGAATCCAACCAAATTTTTGGTCTAAACTTTAAATTGACATTATTTCGGAATTACACGACGAAAATAAGCCAAACTCGTAGTCACTTCAACTTCGAAAAAATTATCAACTTTTAATGGTCTTAACCTCTAAATGTAAGCTTTCCAAGAGCTCACTGTATGTGTTCATTCCATTTGTTCGGTTTTAAAACTTTTGAAATTTTGTATGGCGTAATTAAAAAATCATTCTTAATATGATAATCTTCTTCCCTTCTGCTACTCTTGACTCCCAGTGGAGCATAGGGCTTCTGAGAATTAAGTTGTTTATTTTAGCAATTTTGTACTTGGCTTGAATGCTTCACAATAATAAATTATAAAATGTTTCTGTTATTTTCAAAAATTCTACAATTATGTTTTTATTTTCCTAAGTCCGCAGGTATTAAATAAATTGTCAAATTTTTCTTATTAAAATGTCCTTTCTCTTAAAAAATATAAGCATATATTTTAAGTGTGATAATTTTCTTGCTTTCTTTTCCTCCCAAGTCTTTCTTTCCTTTCTTCCCTAGAACGCCTATGGGAGGGTTCAGTTTAGGGGATAATATAAAACCCGATGCGTACAAAGAATTCTTTTTTAATCGAACAATTGTTTTTTTCCCTAGAGAAAATTATTTTTTTCTCTCAAAAAATTTGTGAGCTAGAGCGTTAGGTTTGAAATAATACATTTTTTCTCAGTGTAGATAAGCGCGAAAACGCGTTATCAACACTAAAATTTGGTACCAACTTTGTTGTAGGCCCATTGATTGTTTTATTAGGAGCATATGCTTACCAATGGACAAAGGTATCATGGGTTTCTCCGGATTTGGCGTAATCTTCAGCGATTCAACAATGCTGCGTATGCGATTATGTGTATTCCGGGACATTGCTGACGCCTTCACCTGCCAGCCCATGCGCCTAGCTGGCACACACTCCTGCCGCAATTGCGTGCCGGCCAACGCAACATCGACCGCCGCATCCACATCCACCACGTTTACATCATTGGCCTTGCGACTGAACGGCGTATTGGCCGGAGAGCTGCCGCTACTGCTACTGCTTTGATATTTGTAGGCTTCGTTGGCAGCACTTATGGGCATTATCACCAGACACGCACGTTATAGAAATGTTCGAAAAAAAAATGAAAAAAATCCAAAAAAATAACTGCAATGGACGAGTCTTAACGCGACGTTTTCTGGGCACTTGGCCGGAGCAAGCAGCTCATATAAATCTAAAGTTTGTATCCTGTTTTTCGTTCCAAACGAGCATTAGAAATGTAAAACTGTTTTGCCGGTTTTTACAGTTGTTAACCGTTAGAGTGAATAGACGCCGTTTTAAAACTTTACATATGTATGTATTGCGAGCAAAAACTATTTACTATATACATAAGCGTTAGTAGTAAGTATATATTTATTGTAGAATTGTAGGTCAAGTTGTTGATGTGCGGATACTGAGCAAAATGAAACTGATCTACTTCGTTGATCTTGTTGAGCTTTTATTGGCTCTGGTCAACATTGCTGGTCAGAAACACACACATACACACACTGGCTGGCACAGACATGACCATGGGCCACAGAGGGCAGGCGCGGTTAAAGCATCAGCACGCGCCTGGTTTTGATTACGCCTCGTCATAAATACGGCAGGTACCATAGTCGTCGCCGTCGTCGTCTCGAGTCAAATCAAGTCGAGTCGTAACGTCGGGTCGTCGAGTGGTCGAGTCAGAGTATGGAACTCTGAGGCGAACTACGTCGAACCAACCATTGGCAAAAATAAAAAAAAAAATAGCTATATATATAAAGATCAACAACTACGACTAGTATAGGCGCTCGGCATTAACTCTGATTTGAATACTGGCCAACAAAATATATATATTTATTCATAATGTCACTCTAGTCCAGCACCAACCAGTATGCCGTGCGACAGATTTGAATTTGATATTTTTCCAAATCACAGCTAATTAAAATGCGTCTAGTTGGTATGGTCTTAAGTTTTTTACTTTCGCAAAATCCTCACATCAAATATTTTAGATTAGCAATTCCTTGGATACATCTCGAAATCCAAACAAATCGAATTAAACTGTTGCCAAGCCGTCATAATCACTGAACTGCAGCCGTTGAAAGAGCTCTATTATCAAACTAACTAGTATCTTCTAGCTAAGACGAAATTTAATATCATTAGTTACATTAGAGCTCCTGACCATAGCTATATATATACCCGTGTGCATAAATCCATATATTTAAAATATCAATATAATCAATACGCCCCCGTTTCCCCTGTCTAGTGTCCATAGACAACCACACCTGTTGCTAATCCAGAACTTACGTATGACGACGTAAAATGTTTTTTTTTTACCATCTCTGCTGCACTGCGTCATGCATGGGTTGCACGCGTGATAGCTACAACAACAAAAACAAAAACAACAGATTCCAGTTTAAAGACTTAACAACTTGTTATAGACTTATAGCTATTATATCCCATATATACTACTATGCAGTAGATGAGTCCTGTTAAAGATTGCAACCAGAGGCGTCGAGCGAAAGTGGGCGTTCGTTTGTGACCATCAACGGGTTATAAGTGCAATGAGGCATTAAATTGCTGCGAGATCCTTAGAGAAGTTTTGGATATGGGGGGTGTTTTCAACGAAGCCTCTACCCTACCTTCAGATAAATTTAATGAATTTATCACAGAGTGGAAGACGTCGAAGACTCTACAAAGTTGCCTTAACTGTGATAAGCGTCTCCTTTATATACCCTATACTGTATGGTACAAAGGATAAGACGAGAATGTATGTAACATATAGAAGGAGCCGTTGGAGACATCCAAAGTTACCTAAAGTATGTTCAGGGTGACTAGAAAAGTCCGTCTGCATAAAAGCCTATAACTTAAAGAAATTAAAAGCTAAAGCATCCATACTCTGTCTTTTTAGATCCCTTATTATTATGTCCAAACATTTTTTTTTAATTTCTTCGATATTTACTTTTTACTATATAGCTGAACAGAACCACGTCTTCAACTTCTTGACTGCTTCTGACTACTTTAAAAAAATGATCTACAAACTTTTAACCGCCATTGCTCCATTTGGGAGCTGGGGTCGGTTTAGTCAATACTATGAAAACTTTTTCTTTCATTGCCAAATATAGCGCAAACAGAGTACCCAAATTGCGTGACCCGTTCAGGGTGAGAGGGTGTTGAAAATACCACTCGACCGAGAAGAGGGTCTATGTTTATGTCACGTAGTCAATAATATTCGGTTTAAGAAATAATGGATCTTTTTTTGTTCCAACAATTTCCAAATTTTTCAACTGTTTTTTTTGGTAGGACTTACAAATAAGGGGAGAATTGGTCTTCCCAAGTACTATGGTTGGTCACCGAGCGGGGAGGGGTTCAAAAATTATAACAATTGGGTCACGTAATTCGAACAGTTTTTCGTTCGAGATTGACTTTGAGTCAGTCACTGTCGCATTAGCTGCACGCCTTTCTTCTTCGTTGGGGGAACTGTTTTGATCTCTAAAATGTTTGTCAGTTTTTCGTTCGAGATTGACCTCGAGTCACTGTCGCATTAGCTGCACGCCTTTCTTCTTCGTTGGGGGAACTGTTTTGATCTCTAAAATGTTTGTAAGAACAGTTTTTCGTTCGAGATTGACCTCGAGTCACTGTCACATTAGCTGTACGCCTTTCTTCTGGTTCGAACAGTTTTTCGTTCGAGATTGACTTCGAGTCAGTCACTGTCGCATTAGCTGCACGCCTTTCTTCTTCGTTGGGGGAACAGTTTTGATCTCTAAAATGTTTGTAAGAACAGATTTTCGTTCGAGATTGACCTCGAGTCACTGTCGCATTAGCTGCACGCCTTTCTTCTTCGTTGGGGGAACTGTTTTGATCTCTAAAATGTTTGTAAGAACAGTTTTTCTTTCAAGATTGACCTCAAGTCACTATCACATTAGCTGTACGCCTTTCTTCCTCGTCGGAGGAGCTGTTTTAATCTCTGAAATGTTTGTAAGAACAATTTTTCGATCGAGATTGACTTGGAGTCACTGTCGCATTAGCTGTACGTCTTTCTCTGAAATGTTTGTAAGAAAAATTTTTCGATCGAGATTGACTTCGAGTCACTAACGCATTAGCTGTACACCTTTCTTCCTCATCGGAGGAGCTGTTTTGATCTCTGAAATATTTATAAGAACAGTTTTTCGTTCGAGATTGACTTCGAGTCACTGTCGCATTAGCTGTACGCCTTTCTTCCTCGTCGGAGGAGCTGTTTTAATCTCTGAAATGTTTGTAAGAACAGTTTTTCGTTCGAGATTGACTTCGAGTCACTGTCGCATTAGCTGTACGCCTTTCTTCCTCGTCGGAGGAGCTGTTTTGATCTCTGAAATGTTTGTAAGAACAGTTTTTCGTTCGAGATTGACTTCGAGTCACTGTCCCATTAGCTGTACGTCTTTCTTCTTCTTCGGAGGCGCTATTATCATCGTCGCATGAACTGTGAACATACACTGCTGGTCATAGGTTAGACGCACGCTTACATGCTTTAAAATTTGTTTATTATCTCTTATTTTAATGATGATTGAAAAAAAGTATAATATTTAAATGATCATAAAAAGTTAACAAAATTTAGTTTTTCAAACATTTTCTTATCACCACTTAAAATAAGGCACATTTTTCTTGGTTAATAGAATAAACGCACTTAGAAACATTAATTTTTTGGAAGATAATAACTTATTTCTAACTTCAAATTATAGTTGGTGTTGTTATTTGCCTTATTAGAAATAAAGAAAAAATAAATTCAGTAATGAGTACTGCCTCCTTTATTACTAATAACTTCATATATCCGGCCCATCATAAATTGATACAGGGATCTATGTAGGTTAGGGAAATCTCGCTCCAAGCACGCTTAATAACTGCAGTTAATGTTTCCTTATCTTCGTATTGCTTTGCCCTTTTGTATACCTTCCATGTGAGCCAGCCCCAAACATTTTCAATTACGTTAAGATCTGGAGAATAAGGTGGCCAAGTCATGATATTAACGTTTTGACTCGAAAAATACGGAAAAATGGAAAAATACGAAACACGGATTCCAACAACACTCGGCGTTCATCTTCTGATCAATAAAAATTAAGTCAATTGTTGTATTAAACGTGGTGGCACCCCACACCATGACTCCACCATCTCGGCGAAATTCAAAATGGCGGCTCTTGTCTACCTTTGCACGAAGACTGCATACCCGGATTTACGTTCTCCAGCCTCTTGTAGTGAAATGAAATAAAAAATGTTTTTTTTTATTGAAATTAACGTTTGTACTAAATCAGAATAAGTTTCGACGAAAAATTTACTGAAATGTGGACGTCCAAAAAATTATTAATTTTTTTTTATTTTTTAAACTTTTTTTGTGATTTGATTACAAAAATTATATCATTTCAAATATATTTTAATTAAATGGAGTTGAAACAATAGATTAAGACTTGTGCTTGCAATTTAGTGAAAAAAAGATGGTTTCGAGGAAAACGCGCTTAAAGTTTTAAGAAAGTCCCTCAGCGCGCGAGATTTAGCTGGGTTCGAGACACTCCATTTGTATAAATATCGATCGCTTCGAAAAATCCTAAGGTACTGGAAACTACCCCCATCGAATTTTGACAACTAATGAAAAAAAAAGTTTGGTGCGAATATAAATCAACTCGATTTGGTGAATCAATGTTGAAAAAAAAAATAAATCAAAAATTTTCAGATTTATTGGAATGCATATTTCATGGTTATTTTCTGGGTAAATATAAAAATATTAACATTACTCAACAAACATTTCAATACAAATGTGTGGGGTTACACTCAACACAAAAATCAGTATAAAATTCAGTAAATTTCACCGACAGACTTAAAAATCAGTAGAATCCTTAAAAATTCGTATATGTGGCGATCCTGGTTCTGGTGGCACCTTTAGAATTTTACAAATAGCTTCGGAGGAAATCCAATCCATCTTTTGACCTCTATAGCTTTTATAGTTTCTGAGATTCTTTATTATCAGCTCGACTTTTAATGCTGCGCAGCAATGTACTTATATTGCGCTGGAGCGCTCTAAAAAAAAGATGAAATTGGGAAACGTCTTAAAGATACTCAAAAAAAACCGTCTCATCAAGAAAAATTACTAAAAAAAATGGCATACTTTGGTGCTTAGGCTTGGTTAGGGCGTAGTTGGGACTAACGTCCCAAATTACTTAGGCCAATGATAGGCCCGTTGCGATACCGCTACAGTGAGCCATTTCACCACTCTTCCCCACTTGATAGGCCCCCTATATTAGGTGAGAAAGCCATCCGGCAGCCTGAATAAACCTTAAAAGTCATTTTGGACGCTGTTCAGAGAGCTGAGATAATTCATCAAGAAATGTGACTTTAGGAACCAAAATCTTTTACTGCCCAGCCCAGAGCAATGATAGAAAAAGTGTTCCACCTTCTCCAGCTCCTCCTCATCGCCACAGCTTCTACAGAAGTCATGGTGGGAAGCATTTAGCCTGGATGCGTGGTTTTCCACCAGCCAGTGTCCCGTGATAGCACGGATAACAAATGAGCACTGGGCTCCATTCAGACAGACATGTCGGTCAAGTTTGCCACGAGATTCTACACGTGTTCGATGTCCGATTCCACGCTTTATTTACACAGAGAGCGAAGAGTTTCGTATTCTCAGTTTACAGCTGGCGATGGGTATACCCAGGCCCTCCTTGTCTTGAAGGAGGATGGTGGTAGTTCCTAGTATAGCCAGTTCATCCGCAATACAGTTACCCTCGAAGTCCCTATGTCCAGGGACCCATATGAAGTAAATTAAAAATAGTTCAGCTATCTCATCTAGAGACAAGCGGCAGTTATTCACTGACTTCATACACGAAGTCATCGAAACTAGGGACTTAATAGCCGCTTGGCTGTCCGAGTAGATACGAGGTGTGTTCTGAGTAAAAAAAATGTTTACAACTGGTACACACTCTTCCAAGATGGCTGGGAAGATGCCAATGACGACCCTCGCTCTGGACGCCCAAGCACGTCAACAACTGATGAAAACGTTCAAGCAGTGAAGAAAATTGTTTTGGAAAATCGTCGAATCACTATCAGAGAAGTTGCTGAAGATGTCGGTATATCACTTGGCTCGTGCCATGAAATTTTTTCTAACGTTTTGGGCATGAGACGTGTGTCAGCGAAGTTTGTTCCGAATTTGGTAAATTTTGACCAAAAGAATCGTCGCATGAGCATCGCTCAAGAGCTGTTGAATGACGTCAACGTCGACCCAGATTTACTCAAAAGGGTCATAACTGGTGACGAATCATGGGTATATGGTTATGATATCGAAACCAAAGACCAATCGTCCCAATGGAAGCGGCCGAGCACGCAAAACACTTATCACCTTTACGCCTCTCACAACCAAACAAAAAATGCCATTCACTTGAAATTTGGAACAGATGTTCGGGAAGAGTGTACCAACACAACAAAACAAAAAAAAATTGGTGAATCGAAAATACGTTGCCCGCAAAATTTGAAAAATCACCTTACTTTTTGAACACACCTCGTACATAAATTCTTATTTCAAACTTGTAGATACCTTATTTTTATTCAAGCCTCCCGTATTGCAGTGACCTCTGCCTGAAAAACACTGCAGTGGTCCGGGAGTCGAAAGCAGCTCTAACGTTGAAATCCGCCTATACGGTCGTCTAGCTTGGAACCGTCCGTATATACCTTTATCGAGCCCGCTGGGCCTGGTACACCTGTATTCCACTCCTCCCTGGTTGGAATATAGGCTTTGAATTTGGTTATGGAATGTTCCTGCGGTAGAGTCTTTGCTTGACCAAACTCTTGGTCATTCCAAGCTGATATAGAATGGTTTGTTGCTTCCCCACCTTGTGCTTCGTTTGGGGCGGAGCGTAGAACTTTTTAAGGTTGGACCCCTTATCTAAGGTAGGCCATCAGATGGAGATAGTACAGTCAGTATAGGTCTGACAATGGCCGTGTACAGCCAGTGAACTATGTTTGGGTACATGCCCCATTTAAGTCCAATGGCTTTCTTGCACGTGTATAAAGCGATCGTGGCCTTTTTTTTCCAGTTTGCTGTCTGGGACTAACCCGAGGTTTCAGGATGAGTCGCTAAATGATAAGGTCGTACCATTAAGCTTGGAATTTATAAGCGAAGGAAGTTTATACTTCCTGGTGAAGATAGTTTGGAGCTTTAATAATGGATTAAAATTTTCAATTTTTTTCTTCTCTTTATTAAATTTGAAAGATTGATGGTAAATAAAAAGAAATGGAGCGTTCTAGTATTTTTACAAACTTTGTATCCGTATCCAACTCATTTGGGTTTCTCCTTTGGCTCATTGTTGTTGTTTTCGCATTCTCGATGTTGCATTTGGAACTTGACTGATAAACAAAAATATTATTCTGGCCTTGCCATTGCAGCGCAAGCGATCGAGCCTCCTGTTTGAGAGCGAGAACTTTGTTGTGTATACCTTGTTGCTGTTTCCATAGTTGTTGTTGTTGTTGTTGTTATTTGTTACTCTTGTTATTATTAATAATATTATATTATTGTTGTTGAAGCAAAAAAAAAACAGGTTTATTGTTATGCATACACGCCACTTTTTTGCATATTAATTTTGTGCTTAAAAATGCAGAGCCGAGCAAAACTCATTGATTAAAATAGCTGCAAGTTATGGTGTAATACTTTGCAGTTTTTACTCGGAGCTTCTTGTTTTTGTTGTTCGTTCCTAGTACTTTGTTTTTCATAAAACAAACTTTATTTAAGATAAGAAAAAAAAACAAACGTCATAACATTTACAGTCACAAAGTTGTGCTAAGAAAATAATAATCCATATAATATACTTTTTCTCTGATGAAATTGAAAAAAATTCCCAACCTCTTTTAAAATTACTATCTTAATGATTTTTGGACTGCATTTCATATAATTACATGATTTCAAAATCATTTTTGGCATCAACAGATTTTTATTTAAAAAAAAAACACCCAAAAACCAGTCTTCTGCGCATTTTATACTTTTTAATAAAGCAGAAAATCAACTTGGAAAAATAATTTTTTTAGGCAAATATAAATAGTAAATGTACTTTCATAAATCAAAAAATAAGTATAGTCAGTTTCCTTTACCAAATACAGTACAGTATTTTTTGTTTCCGTAAAAGGATTCCTTAGAGAGGGGGCATGCGACCAAAAGTTCTTGTACCATACCCTTAGTTAAAGCAAAGACTTTCCGCTTTCCGCATGAATAGCAGTAGGTCTTTTGTTGGTATTGACCTGAGATGGAAGGGACTAATCCGTTCCTTTCCTACGTGACAGACTCTGTCCCATACCAGCGCTGGGCAGTCACAGAGAATATGTCTGGTGGTTTCATCGTCCTCTAGACAAAGCCTGCACTCTGAAGAGTCCCATATGCCAATTTTGTGTAGATGGTATCCAACAGTGTGGTGGCCAGATAGGTAAGCTACCAGGAGCTTTAGGTCCGCTCTGCCAAGACCTTTTGTCTTGATCGCATCCAGAGGTTTGACAAGCACTTTTGCTTGACAAAGCCCCGGAAGGGAGAACCAGGATCTCCTATGTTCTCCTGCGGCCCATTTGTTTATCAGGGTTTTGATTGTGAACCAACCAATATCACAAAACGGTGCAGGAGACATCTCCTAGTCAGGGTGGAGCCATTCTGTCGTGCTAGATCGTCAGCGATCGTGTTACCATCCACTCCTGAGTGTCCAGGCACCCAACATAACACGACTTTGTTCCAGGCGGACAAGGTTTGGAGGTAGTTATGGCATTATTTAACCATTCTGGAAAAGATGCTCCGGGATGACAATGCCCTCTAAAAGCATTGTTTGCTCCCCTAGTTTCCTTGAGAAGCATACTAAGTACGCAGATCTCAATGGCATGAATCTCCGCTTGAAAAACGCTGGGCCAGATGCCCATTGCGGTAGAGATTCTGGTGTTGAGTCCAACGATTCCAACACCTACACCCTGCTCAGTTTTGGAACCATACGTGAACCATTGTTGCCACCGGAGGTTTCAACAGGGGCTGCCATCAGTCTCCGACTGGGAGAAGAGATCTAAATTTCTTGAAATCTAGTACAGTAAACTAAACCTCAAAAAAAAAAAAATCGACTGCTGGGGAAAAAAATCCTAATGGATTAAACATAGATCGTTAGGAACCTTGCTTCAAGTCTTAAGCCGCATTTTCGTATTTGTGGGGTAGGAGGCGGAACTTAGAAAAAGTTCCATAACGATCCTTGAAAGTTTTAAACATTAAGAATTGTTTTCCAATTGAAACTCTTCGTGTACTGGACTACACACAATTTTAAGATTATTTGAGGGATTTTCTATAGAAACAACGATCTTGATATCTTGTACCATGACAATATAAATATAAATTTAAACCAAATTCGGCATACTGCTTAGATAAGATACCTTCATAAGCAAACGACATCCTAAGTTTTATTTCTAGAATGAATACCCTTTTAGCATCATACGAATGCAATATGGATATAAATTTGGTCCAAATTCGGCATAGTGCTTAGATACGAAATCTTTATAAGCATACGAATTATGCTCCTAAAAATTTGTATTATTAAAAGCATATCCCTGTACCATATTACTGCCAATAAATAAATTTCAGCCAAATATTTAGTTGCTACAATTGAATGCAATACAAAATTCCCGGCTACAAATATCCAAAGTGAACTGGCTTATTAATCAACGCAGCCGTCTCCCACTCCGATGCAAGTGAGCCTTATAGGACATGGTGGTGATTCCAACCTGTAGTTATGCTATCTAGATCTAGGAGCCGCTTTAGAACGCCTAAGCACTGGATGCTAATGGTATGTAAGAAATACAACCTTGCACCATGACCTCAGACTGGAGACCGTTGACCTTCAACTTACTGGGCTAAAATAGGCTGGCAAAAGCGCTCCGTAATGACAAACGCATAAAAAGGCTCAATAAAAGAAGTTTCAAAAAATAAGTTCGTTAAAAATATGGTCAAATTTTTGGCTTCTAATGAATACACCGCCGTGATCCGTTTTAGATACCGCCAGCTGAATAGTCTGGATTGGCTGAATTGGCGATCTGCAATTTATATAAATATATGCAAAAACAAAAATAATAGCTCTTATAGTCTGTCTTCTTAGAAACTGGCATACTTTATTCTGATGATGATTCATAAACAAATTCCGAATTTAGAGGATTTCAAAACTTTTGGCATTTATCTTAAAATTTTTGTATACATTTAAACCAAAAAAATAAAAAAAAAATAAACCACCTAAAGCGTACCACAAACTTGTTTTCTTGGCGTTTCATTCGATCATTAATTTTGGAAAAATTCCTATAGTTACATTAACACTACGTGTGTACGACGGCAAGTAAAACGTGCATACTTAGTATTTCTGTTTTTATTATTATTTTTTGTATATATTTTAATTATTTGTATTAATAATGTATGTCGCGCTTAATCCTCAATGCAATCAAAAGAAGAAGCATGCATATTTTTTGCAAAACAATGGGCGCAAAAAGTACGCAAATAAAATTTAATTTTACAATTAGTTTTGATACAGTTAAAAAAAAGGAAAAAAAATAAATTTATAATGTAATATTATGCAGCTTGGACTACGAGTGCGCATACACAGTCCAAATATATACAAATAGCTCAATTAAGTAAATGCATTACTATAACATATTCGCCCGATCTTGTAGACTAAAGTGTACAAACATTTGGGTAAGTGGGAACAGCCAATATACTTAAGTTACTTAATACAATAATTGCAAATTTTATAGTAACTATACAAAAATCTCTGTAGATAGATCAGCCAGCTCGTGTGAGGCAGTTTTCAGGATCAGTTTGTTGAAAGGACGGTGTGTTTCAGTTGATCTTTGCCTATTTGCGCTTAAACATATTGCTAAGGCGACGCTTGGGCGGCGAGTTCTGCAAATACAGTAAATAATGTTCAAACATATGCAAATAGTCATTTTATTAAAATTGTGTTTATAATTTATTTATTTAGTATACGCGTATAATGATAAGTATAACAGCACCAATGGCTATTGTTAGCCCCAGGGGCAGCATGCCACCCAATTGAGCGTAAACTACACAAAATAGCAGCAAGAGCAAGCCAAACTGCACACGTGCTCTTAGGGCCATGCGTGCCCACAAACTCCACAAATCTGTACATTTAGCTTTATCGCTTTCCTGAGCATTGCTATGATTATAGAAACATTGCTGCATTGTGGTTATATCGATACGTGGCAGACGTTGTGAAATGATATTATTCTGCGAATAAACCGTGCAGGTGGATGAAGCGGTGGTATTGCTCATACACTGACTGGTCTGTTGCCGACTGGTAGACAGATTTTCAATAATTTGCGTCGTTGCTGGCTGTACCGCAGGCAACAACTGCTCTTCCTCATCAAAGTACAGCGGCTCCAGTTTAAATGGTGCTGTCGATTCGGTATCTCGTAGCAGCTGCTCAAAGTGTTGTGGACCAGCATTGCTCTCACTTAGCCAGGAGTCCACGTAGTCATTTTCAAATTTGCGCAAGGAGGCATTGGCGGATATATTAAATGTAGTCGATGGCAATACATTAAAAGTAGTGGCTGCCACCGTAGCGCTTGGCTCCAAAATCGTCTCTACTTTGTCGGTACTGCTGAGCACAACGGTGCCACCCATCTCAACATTGCTATTGCGATTAAGCAAACTGTAGTTATTGTTGCTGCTCCCTAACTTTAGTGGCTCCGTTGATTCATTAGCACTGACATCAGTGACTTTACACACATCATCATCATCATCATCAACATTGGCCATTACACGTTTCTGCAACTCATCGGCATCAGCATCAATATCGCCACAATTACTATTATCACTATCACAGTCGTCATCATCGTGATCAGACAAATCGCGTCCCAGATCGAAGCAAGCAAGACGCTGCAGCCGCATCTTGTTGCGCTGCTTATTTTGTAGTTTTTTGCTCACTACCTGTGTAGCCAACTTGCTGGACCGTTTACTTTTGGCAAAAATATTGCCTTGCACGCATAGGGACATGCGCGCGCCACGCGTGCGCCGCCTTGGAGCTATTGATCGACGTGGTCTGTGCATGATGTCAGCTAGTCCAGATAACGGCAAATGTGGCGTACTTCCATTATGCAACTTCTCATCCTGTTTTTCCGACGACTTTGAGTTGGGTGTGCTATGCTGCCCGCTGCTTTTACGTGGAGTCGATGTACAAAAAGCAGCTGCTGTGAGGCCCTTTATGTTGCGACGTTGTACACTGACCAATAAATTGCAGCGCTGCCGCTTCTATTGTTTATAGGATAGTTTGGAAGAAAGCATTGAGTAAGCGTGCGCAGCAATAGTTGACAAAAAGGACATCACACGAAGCTGAACAAACTACATATCATGCACGACACAATAATAATAACCAATATTATACAAAAAATGACTTACCTCGTCACGACTAGACAGGCTGCTTTGCAGGCAATGGCCAATGCTGCTGCCGCCACCACCGCCCATGCTGAAACGTGAGGCAAAGAGCTTGAAACGAGCTGGAGTTTTGGCGGTGCAGATGTTGCCAGCGCTGTCGCAAGTTTCGCGCAATATTTCGCGCGGTGGTTCCGAGCTACCGCCGAAAGAGAGACGTCCGCCATTTTTGCTTGGTGTTGGCGGTCCTGGTCGTTTATAATGCGTGCCTATGGATTTTTTGCGTGAGGTAGCAGCGCTGTCAGATGTAGTGCTTAGCAGTGCACTCATGCTGTCATCCAGACTGTGTGGACCGTCCTAACAATGATTAATGTTTATAATGGAAATAACATAATATACATAAATCTTTGAGAAAAATTCAACTACAACTATGACGCCAACAACAACAATGAACGCACACAACAAAATATAGAACTAATACGAATACTACTAAGGTAAGATCGTTACATTGTTTTAAAATGAATTTCATGTCTGCTAAGCATTTCAGTTTAAGTGTATTTTTCAATAATAACAATATTTATGTATGGCAAATCTTTTTTTTTTTTTGTTGAAATCGGCGCAAAGTCCGATTCTTATTTAGCGCTTGCTGTTCTTCTTGTTGTTGTTTTTCTAGTTGTTGTTGTTGTTGTTGCCGCTGCAGTATTGCTTACTTTAAGATCTTCTTCCTGTGCGCCCACATCATATTGCGCTGCATAAGCACTCCTCAGATGCGGTGGCTGCAACGAGTTGCGATATTGCAACTCTTCAGTGCTACGATTTGAATAAAAAAAAATTTGTATCAGGCATTCCTTTATGTACGTTTGGTAGCATATACTTACGTCATATCCGGCACACGACCCATTTTTAAATCTGTCAGGTAAGTGTTATTAAACACTTCACCCTCCTCATCCTCCATGGCAAGATTTGTGCCCAAGTTTACAGCAGCCGTTGCAGCTGGTGCTGGACAACCCAGCATTGCTGTTGGCCGTTTAAAGGGCTGCTGATGACTATCAACGGAGCTTTCAGTGCTGCTCTGCATGTGCTTCAATTTGGTGCTTAGCATGGCATGTTGTTTCTTATGCTCGAGTATATTTTCATTAAGTCGCATTATTTGATTGGATAACTTGCGTGTGTGCTCTTCGTATTTGGTATTCTGAAATAAAACCAAAGTTACTCCAATTGCCAGCCACTCATAAATTTATTTAGACTTACCTGCTTAATTAGTGCATCCATGTCTGCTTTAACGCTGGCTAATTCACGTTCCTGTTTGTTCTTCATGCGGGTTGTCTCTTCGTTATAAAGACTTTTCTATATTTCCAAATGAGTTCATATTAAGCATAGTAAGTTTGTACTTATAAAAAGGCACATATATATTTATTAAGTATGTACGTTTACATATTTATTTTTCTTTGAGAAATTTTTATTGAAATACATATTAGTTTATGTATGTACATACAATGACTATTTAATGCTAAAATTTCTTTGGTATATTAGGACGCAAAACTACATTTATGTCATTGATGTATAGCACCAAAATGCCCAAAATCAAAAGCCCTAAGGGAAAGGCCGCGAATAAACAAAGCTCGCGCCAGGAGCATGCACAAAATGACCATTTGCCGTGGTTGTTAATAGCATTTGAATTTCCGCTTGTTCCACTTGCTTGGTCATCATTAACTTGCGTTTGTATATTAGTCTGCATTTGGATCTCGAAATTGCAATCGAAAATACAAAGTATGGAAAATACAACATAGAAGTGATGTAGCAAGGAAGAGAAAAGAACAACAAAAAAAATACATGTTTTAAAACCATATAACAAATGAGCTAAATTCTACAACTAAAGCAGAATAAAAACAAAAATTTTCAAATTGCGTGGCTAAATATGCATTCGTGTTTCTGCTACAAAGTTCTATCAAAAGCCTTGAGTAAATTACAAGAAGCTGGACAAAGGCACTTGGAAATATAACTCTACAACAACATACTAAAAGCAATACTTGAAAGCAAAAGCGAGTTAAAGTTACAGCGCAAGTCAATAGAATATTTGTGCAAAACTTACCATTTTGGTTTTCATCTTTTCCAGCTTGCCCTCTAATTCCAAACGCTGTTCCTTAACCTGTTGCTCACTGCGAGCTAGCTGCTCCTTTGTCTCCTTATACTTTGCTTGCAGAATCTGACAATCGAGCTTCAATTTTTGAGATTCAGCAGACTCCTGCTTTAGTTTTTCCTCCATTTCCTTAACACTTGCCAACTGATTGACCACATTTTGATGTTTATCATTCAATTCCTTATTAGTCTTGCGCTGTTCCATTACTTCAGTTTGCATTTTAACCAGTTCCTTACTCATTTCTACAATTTGTTTAGCCAAGTGTTCGCGTTGCTGCTCCACCTCATAACGTTCATTATAATACTGCTTCAGCTCAGCATCCTGTTTCATTAGCCCAGCACGCAGCGTATCCACTTCGGCCTTGTACTTTTTGTTTAGCAAATCTTTTTCTGTTTCCAGGCGCTCTTTTACTTTGTCGAGTTCAGCGACACGTTCGTTACTCTGCTTTAGCTGAATTTCGAGCTCGTCCTGAGCTGTTTTATTGTGATCAACGCAATTCTTAAGCTGCTTAACTTGAAAGTTAAGGTCTCCAATTTGATGGTTAAGCAACGTTTTTATATTTTCGTCTTTTTGGATTAATAAATCAAGTTCTTTTTTATTTTTCTCCAGCTTACCACGCTTTTTTTCAAGGTTGGCAATGCGTTCCTGGGACTGTTTTTCCTTAGTTATAAGTTCCATGCGTTCGGCTTGCAAATTATTTATTTCTTTTTGCATCGAATTCTTTGATTCTTCCTGGCACTGTAGTTCCTTGACATATTTTTTTATTGTGGTTTCATTGTGTTTAATCTGTACTTCTAGGGCATTAATACGAATTTTCAAATTATTTTTTTCTTCGCTTCCTTTTTGCAGCTGCAATTGCAAGGAATTCAACTCAGCTTTTAAATCAATAATGCGCAGCATTTTTATCTCATGTTTTTCAATAAGTTCCGAGCACTCATTCTCTTTTTCCTTCAACTTTACATTTAGCTTTTGTATCTGTTCTTGGTAAACTTTTTCTTTATTTTTCAGCTCGATCTGAGCGGCACTACTTTCGGCACGCAGCTCGTGCAGCAGCTTATCTTGGACAGATTGATCCTGTTGCATCTGAATGAGCTTGTTTTGCAATTCTGTGGCTTTGTATTCAGCTGCAATCTTGGCTTGCTTGTAGCTGCTTAGCTCTAGAAGCAACTTTTCGGCATCTGCTTCCAGATTGTTAAGCACATCTTCTGTAATCGGTTTGTAGTCGTCTACCTCTAAGGCTCCCTGCTTATGCAACACACTCTCTTTTGTCCCATTGGCAATGTTTACCTCTGCACATTCTGTTGTTTTATTGAGAATTGTTCGTATAGCTTCCAGTTTAGCCACGTTTATTTTTGCTTGATAAACGTAACTATCAACACGGACTTTTAAGATACCAATGTCTTGTTGAAGTACTTTGACGTTAATATTCCGATCCTCAACTTCCTTGGCAAGTTGTTCGTTTTCGATAATAGTAGCGGACAAAGATGCTTCCAGATCGAAAACCATTGTGTGTAGTTTTGAGTTTTCCGCGGAAATCTTTTCATTGACATCTTCGAGATTCTTTAGTGTTTCATTGAGATATTTTGTGTGTTTATCCGATTTGGTCATATTTTTAACCAAATCTTCCAATTTATGTTCAGATTCCATTTTATAACTTTCCAGCTGTTCAGTTTTTTGTACCGCCATATCATACTTTTGCTGCATAGTCTTAAAACTTTGCAGGAAAGTCTCAAGCTTTAGACTCAACTGCTCCATATAACCGATAGAGTCGGACACACGGTTAGTCTGATTAGTTGAAAACTTATTTTTTGGTTCAAGTTTTTCCATATTTACATCAATTTTTTTGATTAATTCTAATATAGAGCTTTGCTCTTTTTGTTGCTGCTCGTTTAACGCTTCCAGGTGCTGCACTGAATCCTTGAGTTTGGACTCATGCTTCTTTATTTCAGCATCTTTTTCTAATAACTCTTGATTTTTTGCTTCGATAATTCGCTGAGTATCTTCACGCATATGTGCCAGTTTCCAGTCAGATTCGTCTTTAGACTCTTGATATGCATTATCCTTTTCTCTCAGCAAATCCAACAATATGGAATAGATAGCTGCTAAGCGGTTGCCGATATCGCCAAAGTCTGAAAACGTGGCATTAAAACTACCAACGGGCGGTATCTTATCTGTGGGCTCGATGCTTGAGACACTTTCATAAAATTTATCAATGCCATTCTCAGAAAGCTGTTGGGCATCCTTCAATTTAGCCACCATTTCCTCGTATTCACATTTTTGTTTCTCCACCTTGACATTTAGTTCATTAAAGCAAGCCTGCAGCTCCACTTTGCTTTGATTGCTAAAGTCAAGCATTTTTTGTAAATCAGCATTAGACGCCTGCAATGAGTCGATAGCCTGGCTCATTTGGCGCTTGCCAACTACAAGTGCGTCAACAGCCTTTAAGGCCTCATCCCAACTATCGGCATCTACAAGTCTATATAGCTTTAGGTTACAGTAAGTTTGCTCTTGCACGTAGGACGACAAATTGTTGCGTTCTTTTGCAACTAGCTTATCTAGCCTTTTGATTCGCAAGTTTAGCTCTTTAACTTCATTGGAAAGGTCAGATATCTTTACCTCCTTTTCAGATATCTTTAAGAGCATTAACTGCTGTGACGTCTCAATTTGTTTAATTTTAGCTTTTAATTCGCTTATTTCCTTTTTGTATTTTTGTTGTATGATGGACTGCTGCTCAGCGTCTTTGCAGCTCAACTCATACTTTGTTTTCAATTGCTCGTAACTCTCTTTTAAATCGTTGTGTACGGCCAAATTATTTAATTTTAAATTGGACAGTTGAAGGTGGCAGTCACTTAAATCATTCTCCTTTTCTTTCAATTTATCCTCTAGCATTTTGTTTACATTATCCATGGCCTTTATTTGCTTCGAGAACTCCTCCTTTGCATTTGCCAGCTCAATGTTCGTTTTGTTGAATTTATGTTGTAGAACAAGGTTTGACTCTTTATGATTTTTAATTTGTTGCTCATGCTTGAAAGACTCATGTTCCCTTTTAGCCCTGTCAATCTCAAGAGCCTCAACTGACTTAATGGTGGCATTTAAACGCGATTGCAAAGCTTTTACTTTTTCTTCGAGTTCTGCATTAATTGTTAATAGATTGCTATTCAACATCTCTAAGCCATTTGAATACGACAGATGCTCCTGAAGCTCCTCATCTTGTTGTTGCGATTTCTCTACAATAGCCTGTGAGCAACGTTTGATCACGTTCGTTAGCTCACCCTCATCGTAATTGAAGAGCAGTGCATTCAAAGTCACTAGGTCTTCAAAAAAATCCAATTTGTGTAAACGTGCAACGTCCTCAATAACCTTACAAAGTTGCTTAATTACAAAATTTTGTATATGCTGCAGACTCTGCAACTCTTCACGCATTTTGTTATTCTCAATTTCCTTTTCCCACAGTTGCTTATCAACTACGGAGCTGGCTAGAGTTTCCGGACTGCCGGACGATAAAGACGTGTCCAGCAAGTCGGACGAAGCATTTAATACTTCGCGTTTATTTTTTATTGCCTCACGCGTTTCATCCAGACATTGCTGCAACTCTTTTTTTTCTCGCACTACGCAATCAAAATCAGCGGTTTTTAATTTCAAGGACTCCGTCAGAATTTCAACTTTTGATTCCAATTCTTTCATTTCTTCCATACAAACATGCACATCGTTCTCGAAAGATTTGAGCTACAACCAACACGAAAATGGAAACTGTACGTTCAATATGTGATAAGCTTAAAAAAAGTAAAGGTGTGGCAAATTATCTTACCTTTTCCTCAAGGTCTAATTTTTCGCTTAGTAGATCGTGGACTCTTTCAATCATGTCATTAAGTTGTTTATCCTTACTTTCAATTTCCCTTGAAAATCTCTTTTTCAACTGTAAGCAATATAGTAGGTAGATTAAATATACGCATACATTTATGGATTGCACTAAGCCTTTTAAGCGGCTACCTGCGAGAAAGAAATACCCTCACTTACATGATCAAATTTGTTCGGCGGAGTAGTACGTTGAGTTTTATCCTCATCATCGCTATTCATTTTGGCCTTCACTTTTGCCAGCTGCTCCTTAACACTTTTGTTCTCTAAAGCAGAAAGAAATATACCAAGTGAAATTGTTGTCTAAAGCACTCTATTTTGCGTTAGCTACCTTGAGTTAGCGATTGTATGGTTAATTTTTTTTGCTCAAGCTCTTCCTCCAGCATGGTGTTGGAAAAGCGCTCCGTGTCAAGTTCTGCACGAAGACCCAACAACTCCCGTGTGTGTTTATCTAGCAGCTCCGTTTTGGGCGTCAGTGACTGATTATGTGCACCATTGTTGCCATTCGTGCTGTATAACGATGCCTTCCTTGGCGTTATGCTACTTAAACTGCCATTAGTTGAAGATACAACATCTGAACTACACGTATTAATAGAGTCGTCGCAGACTACATTTGTTGCCAATTCATCGATGTCGCCAAGTATGGACAAGCAATCGTTGGCACTTAAAGCCGAATCCAAATTGGAGCTCATTTGCTTGGCCACATTGATAAACGTCTCGTTCAGAAATTTGCGTGTCAAACAGGGGTTCTCCATAGTCTGTTTAAAAAAGACCGCTAAGTTTTGTTGTAGGTCGGTTGGCAGACTTTTGCAAATTTTATGGAAATACGCGTTCGGGTTATGCACGCATGCGTAATGAAGCAGCAAGGTATACACATAAACATAGTCTGAGCTTACGACAAGACCGTCTGCATCAAAACGCGTGGTAAATTCAGGATAGTAATCTATGAACATGCGTCATTAGCGACTGTTCGATGCAATTAAATATTTGTGTGAGTGTGATTATAGCTTACCGTGAAGAAATTTTTGCAAGTTATTCGAATGCATTGGCAAAGTTTCCATTTCGACATTTGCGTGACACATGTAAACGCCAAAGAATTTCTCCAAGTCTGATTGCTCTATTGTGATATAATTTTTTGCAATGAATTTGCATTCTTCTATCTGAAAGCGCAAAAAATTAAGTTGCGCGTTTACATTTACTCTGTTTCCCATCATGCAATGTCACTTACCCATTTTAACAACACGGTTTTCCAGCAGCGCAAGTCCATTTTGTAGATTTTATATTTATTATACACCTAATACAAGCGTCCTGGGCAACACTATTATAACAATACAAGCTTAAAAATACTTAAAATATTATTTTAACAAATAGTTTCCTGCGTTACAAATTTCTTTATTAGCTTGCTCTATGCGAGAAAATCGTTTACCATTTGACAAAACCAAATGAAAAAATGCATGGCATGCTTAGACGCAGTTTAAATAAAGAAAATATGCAAGCAAAAAGTAGCGCGTTACTTGTATGTGTTGGCATCGATACTTTTTAAGTAATTTGTGACGCTTTGCACAGGGTTGCACTCGATAGTTTGAGCTTATCGATGGTAAAAGCAGCTGTTATGCTTTAAAAAAAAAAAAACACATAACTTGTATTGCTTTTAACTTTTGAAGTTCAAGTTTAAAAAAGTACAATTTGTATATGTGTCTGCACACTCCATAACATGAATGCTTTTTCTCAATTGCCTTTAACACATGCATGCAAATTTATCATAATATGTAATATTTTGTGAACCAATTTTTAAATTTCGAACCAAAAATGATTGCAGCAAAGCAATAAAAATTGGCAAATACACATAAATTCAAGACGTTCCAATACATATAAAAATTGTTTCTTTAAATACTTATTAAATAGTATACCCAACTGCAGCCGGAATACACAAGAAACATGTGTAAGCATTAATTTCACTTAATTAGTTTTTTTCTTCGTCTATTTATAAATCTCCAATTTCCTGTTTATGTTTTTATAAAACATTTATTTACTTAAAGTGTGGTCAAAAAAAGTAAGAATATAGTAAACCGCAAGAAGTAAAAGCTATGGCGCCGAACTCATGCGCACCACTTGCGGCATGGCTAGCGTATCCATACGCTGCATTCGTTTGCGTTTCTGGCTTAATGTAGTAGCTTCATCTGTCGCCGGAGTCGGCGACTTGGTGTCTGCCTTCTGAACATTTTCTGTATGCACCTCCACTAGCTTTACATGGGCAATGGCCTGACCGAAGAGTTTTTGCCTAATACTCGGCCTCTTGGTATGGCTTTGATGTACTGCAATCTCAGCAGACTCTTCACGATGACGTTGCCTATGGCGGCGCGTTTTCTTGCGATGATCAGCACCGAGACTAAGCTCATTTACAAATTGCAGAGTGGTCGATGCACTGCCAGTTTTTTGCTGTTCCTTCAGCTGCTTTAAGCGTGTATGCTTTTCCTCCAGTTCGCTTTTGTTTTTGAGGGCGACCTCCTCGATATGGCGCTCCTGTAAAATATATATGTTCGTCTTCAAATGTGCGGAGGAATATTCTCATCAGGCTTACAAACAACTCGCGCTTGTGCTTGTCTCGCTTTGCCAAGATAACTACCCAACCGGCATAGGAAAGCATTATTCCAGCTGGCACCAATACACCAGCCAAAGCTCCCATATTGCGCGAACAGGCATGATAAAGTGCCAGAAATATTACTAGAAAAATATCATTTTGCGTTTAGTTCATAATTATGCCAATACGGGGCTTGCTTACCTAGAAAAGCCAAAATAACGGCTATCAAACGGCCGTTGGCCTTGCGCTCCTCCTGAAATAGGGGAAGAAAAAGAAACTAAGTGATCATGGAATTTATAATAGACCATATTGAGTCAGAATATTATATTGCTGTCTACACGGCAGACCTTATAAAATTTTGTTTATAAACTCTCGTTTCGCCGTTAGTGTATACACTGAGATACATATATAAAAATATATATATATGCACATACATATGTGCACATTTTTACATATATAAAAATTCCATATATCATTATGTACGTATTCCAGCTGTGGCACGAATATATCACGAACAATGGCGTGGTATAAATTGGTCAAAAAGCTGTACCTACGCCATCATTACATATTCCATTAATCCCGATACACAATAATTTTCAGACCCTGAGTGACATCATTATAATGAGCGCAACGTCAAATTTACACATTTGTAAAAACACACATGGAAATTTTCTTAGTATGTGATACTGTTTTATAAGTTTTTGGCAAAATTGTTAAAACTCTCAAAACTTACGCGTGAATTATTATCAAGTATTTCCTTTAAGTTCTCCTGAATAATTTCTTCATCAGACATGGAAGTCAAACTTTTTTTTGCCGCCAAAGCCGTTAAGATTTCCGGAGATTTTGGCTGAACATTTGTTTTAGTTTTTAATGTTGCAGTTTCTGAATTTGTAACCGTTATTTTGGGCGTAGTCGTTCCTTTTGGAGGCATAACTTTGGTTGCCATTATACTTAATGCCCGAACTAAATCACAAAAAAAAAAATTAATTCCACTAATGTATTAATAAGACCCGCAAATTTGCAGCAAGAGGTGCAAATAACAACTAAAGAATGGCATTCGTGTTCAGAAAAACAAGTGCGAAATGGCCAATGATCATCGATCGAATGTACAGCGAAAAGTTTATTGTTTTTTTTTTTTTTAATCGTTACGTTATATTTTCTCCACCAACACAACGCACTTATTTTGTTTCTATGGCCAAGCAAGCATTTGTTTACGTTTGTCAAGTTAAGAAGAAAATACAGCAACAATAAGCGGCACGGGGCGAATTCAGTTTTTGTTTATTTACACTAAATTACACTAAAAAATTTATAATACAATTTTCCGCGCCCATGTATAATTGTGTATTTACATAAAGCAAAAACACGCAGCCATCAATTGTTAGCTATGTACCAGCAAAGTAAAATTTAAAAGAATGACAAAACCTCATTATGATTTGCAAAAATATAATTCAAATGTAACAGAAAATATCGATATATCGATTTTAGTCGCGCATTTAATATGGCTCATGTATTTATCTAGTGATATGAAATAAGCGCATTGTTGCATTCCTGGCTTGAGTTAGTGCAAAATCCCGGGACAAGTATTTATTTAAATTGTTTAGAGATGCCAGCTTTTTGAGACAGTCGCTTAGTGGCAGCTCTGGCTGTGACGCACACACATGCACATACCACACACGCAAAACGCTAGCCATCCATCCACCAAGGTGGTGCTGTTGGTGAAAATGCTAAGAAGCTAAAGAAAAAAACGCTATTTAAGACTCGGGCTTAATTGGTGCCTGCCGTAACTCAAAATCGACTGCTTGTATAGGGGGCATAGATTTAGTAATCAAAATTGTCTAAAGCAGGAATTTAAGTCGTATGATCGTGCCTGTGTGATTATTTTTTCTGTGTCCACCGAGTCAATCCACTCAAATATAGCCAGCAAAATGGCTCATTCACAACGTGAACGGAACAGCGGGCCTTTGCCGAATCGCTGGCTATACTGTCCGCGTAAGAGTGATACAATTATTGCGGAGCGTTTTCTCGCTTTTAAGACTCCACTGAACCAGAGTTTCCAAGACAAAATGCCCATTGAGTGCACATTTCTACCTGAAATGCTCTTTGACTATTGCAAAACCATTAAGGTACGTACTACACGAATACTTACATACATATATACTACATGTGTTGCATTTAATTTCCATATGTTTTAATGCATGCCTCTTGTTACAGCTGAAGTTGGGTCTATGGATTGATTTAACCAACACCAAGCGATTTTATGACCGCTCTATTGTAGAGGAACGTGGCGCTCAGTATGTAAAGCTACAATGCCGTGGCCATGGTGAAACTCCTTCACTTGAACAGACACACGCTTTTATCGAAATTGTCGATAATTTCATTAACGAACGTCCATTTGATGTTATTGCTGTTCACTGCACACACGGATTTAACCGTACTGGTTTTCTCATTGTGTCCTACATGGTGGAGCGTCTCGATTGCTCAGTGGAAGCGGCTCTATCCGTATTTGCCAACGCTAGGCCGCCTGGAATTTATAAGCAGGATTACATTAATGAATTATTTCGACGCTACGATGATATCGAGGATGCACTACAAGCACCAGAGCAACCAAATTGGTGTTTAGAGTACGATGACAGCGATGGTAATGATAATGCAGGAGACAGCCATAAGCGACACCACGACGACAATGTCTCATCAACATCGCAACAGGCAGCAGCAGCTGCAGGCTCCACTGGCAACAACGACGACGATGAAGATGCTGACGGAGATGAGGCAAATGCCGATGGTCAAGGCCCAACAAAGAAGAAGCGCCGTCGCGAAATGGTTATAAAAAATGCAACTTTTATGGCTGGTGTACCTGGCGTGAGACAGGTGTCAGACCAACCCCGTTTGGGAAATTTGCAGGTTAAAGTGCAGGAGTGGTGTGCTTGGCCAAAAAGTGGTTTTCCAGGCGCACAGCCCGTTTCAATGGATATGCATAATATAAAGATGCTAGGCGAGATTCCCTATCGCGTCTCGTGGAAAGCAGATGGTACTCGCTACATGATGCTAATTCTTAAGCGTGATGAGGTTTATTTCTTTGATCGTAACCTATCATGCTTTGAAGTAGAGAATATTACATTTTTGCGTTCCGACAACCTAAGCGAGCCCCTTCAGGATACACTTGTGGATGGCGTAAGCTTCAGTGCACGAATTATGATGACGTTAATTAAATGACATTTTCGCATTGCAGGAAATGGTGCTTGACAAAATCGGCGAAACAGTGACACCGCGTTATCTTGTCTACGATATTGTACGACTGGCAAATAAAGATGTCAGCAAGAAGCCATTCTATCCTGATCGATTGGCCTATATCAAACATGAAGTCATAGGTAAACAGAAACACTGATCATTTCGTGTAAATCCAAGTTATACAAAATTCTTTACGTCGCCATAGAGCCGCGCTATCAGGCCATGATGCACGGCATTATTAATCGCGCACTGGAGCCTTTCGGGGTTCGCAACAAAGAGTTTTGGGACATTTCCCGGACCGCAAAGCTGCTAAGTGAAAAATTCTCAAGATCGCTGGCTCACGAGCCTGACGGCCTCATATTTCAGCCGACACGACAACCTTACACTGCAGGCGTTTGCAAAGATGTTTTTAAATGGAAGCCACATGAGCTTAACTCGGTGGATTTCCGACTTAAAGTCACCGTAGAAAGTGGCGAGGGGTAAGCAGCACATGTACTATTTTAATTAATCAACTAACCATATTTTTTTTAGTTTGTTAACCAAGAAGGTTGGCTTTCTATATGTGGGTGGAAGCGATGCACCTTTCGGTCGCTTGCAGAAACTCACCAAAGAGTTGCGCGAACTAGACAACAAGATTGTTGAATGTACATTGAACAATTATGGCAATTGGGAGTTTCTGCGCGAACGTACCGATAAAAAATTGCCTAACAGCTACAATACCGCAAAGTGTAAGTTGTTCGACTTGATGGAGTTCCATTCATTTTTTACTAAAGACATAACTTTCTGTTTTTAGCTGTGAACGAGAGCATTAAGAACCCGGTAACGAAGGAGATCCTTCTTGAGGTCATAGCACACAGTCGCTTCCGCAATGATCATGAAATGATGCCACCGCCAAATGCGTCCCAGCGCCGGCATCAGTAAACAAGTTTAATTTAAAAAAAATTTAAAAAAACAAATAGACACGCACTAGGAAATTAATAAACAACATATATTACAGAGTTTGAAGTATAAACTGGGGTTAGCTAATCAAACTACCGTTCTCTAACAACGAGTTTTTATTAATAAGACCCAGCTGCAGAAGAGCTACTAATGCAGCACCCTGCTCAGCTTGCTTTTTGTTTTTTTCCCAAAAGCTGCTACTGTAGCGCTGGCCATCAAAGCTGCAGATTGAACGGAAGAGTTTGTCGCAGCGCTGCGTCTCGTAGTCTGGGGCATTCTTACCTTCTCGGCCGGCATGCACATAGAGAAGCGTTTTGGGCAGCTCCGTGTCTACATAGAAAGTTAAATGAATCAATAAAATGTTGCTACTTTGAATTTGAAATTTACCATTTGCATAGGTTGATCGCAGAAAGGCGACATTGAGTGTGGTGACGTCGGCATTGGTTTTTTCGTCAGTGTCAGCATCTATTTTTTGTCTTTTGGCATCGTTACATTCTTCGGGCATTGCATTGCGTCTGCCCAAATTGCCTTTGGCTTTTAACTCCAGCTGCTTCGCACGATAATAATCACCAAGCTGCCATATTTCACTATCGAATTATATTCATCGTCAGTCCGATATATGTACATATGTACGTATAATTCAACTAATAATGTAGCCACTCACCATATTTGCTGAAGCGTCTGGCACTGCAGGAACTGCTTACCACGTGGTGTTTCCTGAAGCTCCTTTAGTATACTCTGTACACAATACTTTGTGTTGTGTGCAGCATTATCGTAGTCCACACAGAGACGCAGATATTTACATATAAGTTCATCCATTGGCAATAGGCCTTCTTTGCGAAAAATTGATACGTTTAGTTGTGCAGCCCGTGCCACCATAACACTGTGTGCGCCACACTCAGCCTGAAATTTATGTATATCTTCATAGGCGTGAATGTCGCGAGAGCCACCATTGGCTATAATGGGTATATCTACAGCTTCAGCTACAGCACGCAGAACATCTGGATGTGGCCGATGTTGTGGTCGTTCGCTCTGTGTGCGTGCATGTATGCCAATAGCAGCGATGCCAGTGGCAGCAAGCTGCTGCACCAGTTGTATCGTGTCCTCCAGATCAGGCAATATGCGTATCTTGCAGGTTACTGGAATATCAAGATTTTCGCATAACGTGCGCAGAATTTGGATTGCCTTGTCTGGTACCGCAAGAAGTGCCGCGCCCATGCCACCCTTAATAGAAAACTCCTTAGGGCAACCCATGTTGATGTCCAAGCCAGAAATGTCTTGCTGCACTAGCTTTGCTACAGACAAAGCACGTAACGCGTCGCTAGTTCCCATTTGTAGGACAAGTTGGGACTTTTCCTTTGCACAGGTTCGAAACACAATTGTGCCATCAGACGGATCGACAAAATCAACTGTCCCCAAAGCCTCTACAGAAATCAATAAATTAAAATGCAGATCAATGATGACATAACTATACATTCAATAAAATTATTTTTGCTTACTCACGGTTGACCCGTCGTATACTCTTTATAAGCTTGAGGTCGACCAGCTCCTCTGTGTAAACAATATCTGCGCCCATTTCCAAGGCCAACAAACGCATGGGCAATGTGCCCACACGCACCATTGGCGCTAGTATTAATTTGTTGCGATACTCCAGACCTTGGCCCTTTTTCATGATCATCCTATGTGAAGACGTGCTTAAAAACCGCAACACGTTGCACAAAAATCGCACCATGGATTAGCCTAAGTCCACCAACAGCTGTTCGCAAAAACGATACCATAACAAGCATTTTGATGTAACAACAACAAACATAACGTGCATAACCTTCATCAGCCATCAAAGAATTAATCGATAGTTTTTGCTATCGTCTGTGCAGTCCTGCCATTATTTGTTTTCTTTTCAATTCTATAAGGCAACATGTTTTGTTTATTTTCTTGTAACTAAATATAGTTAGTTAATTTTTAGCGAAACAAAAATCAAAAATTCTGCTTATTTACCGCACTTATTGTTGCCATAGGTGTTGCCAAACTACACCGCACGCAGAAATTACAAGTGACATCGCTTTATTGCTTTGCAGCGCCAACAAAACTACAAACAAAGAGCGCTCTCTAATTGGATTAAAACACTGCTGCTGAGCCATAGCCCGTATTATAATTTTGCTTTTACATTTGCTCCACTAATATTGGTAATTACCAACGAACAACGTGCCGCCAATGCTAAATTGTCTTGTGCTGTAGATTTGTACCATTGCCAAGGCTAGAAGGCCTTCACCACAGGACATAGAACAAGGCCAAGACAGCACTGCCCGTTCAAACCAACATAACCTTTGCATGCAGCAAGTACACATTACGGATCGTTTGTGTAATGCAAGAAAGTCGTCTTGGTACTTTGGAAAGCTATTATTTATGCAAACAAATAGTACGCTGACTCTCGGATAAAACCTCCTCATTAGGCCGCAGCGAGCATGTCTCTGTTAGCCTACGGCAGTGAAAGCGTAGGCTCCAACGACGCCGAGCCGGATGAGTTGGTTAATTTTAATACAATGTTAATGGAGCGACAGGGCTACTACCTCGAGCAGTATGTTTTAGGCGTGCTGGACTTTAGCTCGCAATATGGCATTGATTATAGTATTTCATACACCGCGGCCAATGTTATAGGTCGGCCAACCCAGTTTCCTGCCTACGGTGACTACCCTGAGACCTTCACCATGGTGAGTACGATCATTGTGTACAATCTTACCTTATTTTCATTCCAAGTTTTTATTTCACAGCGCACCTACGGAGACTGGTGGCTGCGTTCGCCCTCGTCAACCCATGAAATACAACCGCAAAATCTGCCCTCTGTTGTCACGCACGATTTTATTGGTGAGCCCACCATTAGCTTATTTAAATTGGCTATGTACTGAAGCTATTTGTAGTTGTATATTTTGAGGAATTTGTAGTGCCCTCAGAAGTGGCAATCTTCGAAACATTCAATCCGGGCGCAGTGGTGCGCATTTGGGCTCACAGCATTACCAAGCGTTGGGTGTGTCTTTGGGAAGTCTCCAGCAGTGAACAGCACCAGCTAAATTCGCAGCAGATTCGGCAGACTGGAGTAGCGCGTCGGTTCGCACCAACGCTCAAGAACAAATCTATTATAACCAAGTAAGTCAAGTGCATATATATAGAGACTTATTGTTTTTATCTTTGCCATTGTGACTGCCTTAGAACGCTGCGTATTGAATTCAACCATAGCCATCTGCATTACTATACTCAAATCGATGCCATAATGTTATGCGGCCGCAGTGTCTCAGTGCGCAACATGCAGAATCTTATGAAGCAGCCACATTCGCAACCCGGTTCTATCACCTGTAAGTTACGCAATTTAAAATTCCAAGCCAGCTACGGTGAGAGCTGCAAACTGAAGCTACATGAATTTATCAACAAGGATTTGAACAAATTTCTGTTGGACAATGGCATCGAACGTACACTGGTACCGCAAACATCACAGAGTGCGTTACGCGAAGAGCAGCCTCAAGCAACCGAAGCTTCAATTAGTCTTACCGAACTGCCGGTAAGCATTGGGCTTGAAATGGGAACTGGTGTTAGTCTATCTAATTATTATTATTTATTGCAGTTTGAGATTTTGTTCAAAATTTTGAGCTTTCTAGACCTAAAGTCTCTATTTCGTGTTGGTCAAGTCTCAAGAACCTTCTACGACATTTCAACGCATCCGCTGCTGTATGGCGAGTTAAGCTTAAAGCCTTATTGGCGGCATGCAAACTCAGAGTTGCTTTGCACCTTGGCACATCGCGCCACAATGTTACGCAAATTAGATTTATCATGGTGCGGCGGATTTGGCGACATTTCACCAACCGAGTTCAAAAAGTGAGAAGTCTGAGTAGTACTAAGCCGCTAGTAACATAGCTAACCTAATGTCTTGTAATTTTTCAGATTTTTAACCCAACGTGGCGATAATCTCACCCACCTGCGACTTAATACATGTAAATTTCTTAACGCCAGCTGTATTGAGACAGTTGGTATAGTCTGTGATAATTTAACAGGTGTGTTTTGATTTGTAAGATGTTCCAGGCACATATATGCTATCCTGCTCTTTTTCCATCTTTCTCTTTCACTTGAACAGAGCTAAGTTTGCGTAACTGTGCTATTGATACACCACTACTCAACTTCTCCTGCTTGGTAAACCTTAAGAATCTAGAACGTCTCGATCTGTTTCAAACATCATTTGAGTCGGAGCTGCTGTTGAGCATGCTAGAAGGAAACCGCAAGCTAAAATATTTAAATTTGGGTATGTAACATCAACCCTTAAGGGGACCTTTAAACCAAGCACAGGGACTGTAGCTCTTTTTCCATGCTAAGTTGTATGTATGTATGTCTAAATGGGATTCTTGCGGCACCTTTGCTAAATTGTCAAACATTTTTTATGAGATTCGGCTCATGGGCTTCAACCCGGAAGATCGTTTTATTGTTTGAAAGCAAATGCATGAGAACACACACATTCTCTTGTTTCGTTAATTTTTAACAAATTTGTTGGTTGTAAAATTTTTCTACGATCGCCTTCAGCTTGTGCTGCATATAAAGCTTTGACACTTATTTACACACACTACTGTATTTTGTAAAATACTGCAGCATTTTGCGGCGTTACTGTAAATATGGACAATGTGGCTGCGCACTTATCCACCTACAATACACAACTGGTGGCACTGGACTTGTGGAAAGCTCATTTCCTAACAGCTCGAGGTCTTATATCTCTTTCTAAATGCCATCAGCTGGAGGAGCTTGATTTGGGCTGGTGGTAAGTTTAAAATGAATTTAATTAACTACCTTTCTTAATTACTTGAACGCTTTTATCTGACAGTTTGCGCGATGCCTCACTTGGCGATGGACTATTTCAGCTATTGAGCAATTGTACCAAGGTTAAGAAACTCTTCCTTTCGGCAGTGCGCGGCATCACAGACCGTGATCTTATGCACGTTGCCAAGTTGGGCAAAAACCTAGAGCAATTAGACTTAATGGGAATATTGAGTATAACCCATGAGCGCGTCTATGAGTAAATATAGATTATGCTCTCAAAGTTAGTCATTTAAAATTATACTTAATTTTTCTTTTTGCAGCATACTGCTACATTGCAATAAGCTGAAACTGCTGGACCTGAGCTTTTGCGACAGTATCTTGGATCGTGATGTAAATAAATAGTTTTTTTTTTTCTTTGGACAAAAATAACAAACATATTTCTCTCTTAACAGAATGACGTGCTGATGGATTGGTCGCGCATGTTTGATGTCGATATCAAAAGCAGCCACGTGCGTCCCGATGAATGAATGATAAAGGAATTTGAAATTGAAGTAAACGTTGCATAATTATATACTATTAGAAAATTTGTAGCTACGTTTTTCGAAACATTTTTCTAATATTCGGTATCTTTCCACTAAAAATTGTTACTTATTTGTTATACAAAAAAAAAGGAATCCTTTGATATTAACTTATTTATGAATACTATTGTGTGAAAATTTAAAAAAAAAGAAGGGAACTCTTATAAAGTGTATTTACGTGGTAGTCATTAAGTATTAGTTATTTTAATAAGATAAAATAAATAAAAAATTCCAAAATAATTTATTATTGTATTAATTTATTTATTTATATTTATAATACAGTTAGAAAAGTTTACAAAACTAAAACTAACTTAGGGTATAGTAGAGCACTGGCTGCTAAGACCTTTGGCTCTGTCTTTTAAATATTATGTATAAATAAATTAATTAATAAATTAATAGTAGCACCTATATACGGTGGTATATGTTAATTTCTCTTAGATAAGTTATAATTTTGATTATGTTTTCTCTGGTGGGGTTGGCAAGTGCGAGTAGGATTGCTATTTTGCAAAATTTTATGTTTAATATTTACAATTGCAGGGCATGTTGTTAGTATATGATCTAAGTTGATATTGTTGATTGCCTGGCAATTGGGGCAGGATGGGGTTATATTGGGGTCGAGGTAATGTTGGTGAGTAAGTCTGGTCTGTCCTAATCGAATTGTATTAATTTAATGTGTTCTTAAACATGAAACTTCATGTGGCATCATATAATTACAAACATATGTTTAAATGTTATTAATATTTTTTGAAAAGGCTGTATCTAGCTTGCATTTAAATCATAGCATTGTCAATATTAAATTGAATTACATAATTTTTAACGCGATTTTGTAAATTTGTATATTTAAATAATATGATATTGTTATTAAATTTCGAAAAATCAAATTTAAAAGAGAATGTAAATGCAAGTAAACAAAAATGAGCCATTTAAAGACATTAACTGAACAATGAAGCGATGCCAAGTAAGATTTTAAATCATTTTAGGCAGTATGGTTTGAGTAACTTGTGCCTGACATTTGGCATAACGATACTTTACTTTGCACTAATTTGACAATTAACAAAGCAGAGCACAATCTGTCACATTCAATATTACTCCTTTCCACAAATCGTATGTATAAAAAAAATATATTCAGATATTTATTTAAATAATAAGTATATATATAACGTTCATTTTTAGCGTGTCCAACAATGGGTAACAAAAAAGCTAAAGGTGGCAAAACTCCTCGTCGTGTTCGCAGGAACAATAAAGAAAATGAGCCACGCGAACTGGTATTTAAAAAGGATCTTGAGGAATACGCCAAAGTGCGTAAAATGCTTGGAAATTGTCGCTTGGAAGCAATGTGCTTTGATGGCGTTAAGCGCATGTGTCATATTCGCGGAAAACTGCAAATAATAGAATGGATCTCCGAGGGTGATATTATATTGGTTAGCTTGCGTGGCTTTCAAGACGCTAAAGCCGATGTTATTTGGAAATATAGCGAGGATGAAGCAAAGAAATTGAAAAGCTATGGTGAATTCCCCAGTTCTTTAAGCTTTATCGATAATATGTCATTTGCTGGAAAAGCAATTGATGACGACATTGAGTTTGGTGATGATAGCTCGGAAGAATATTAGCAGCAAAATAGCAGACAACCGTCTTTAAATAAATATTTTTTATTGAAAATAATATTTAAATATTCCACATTTCGGAGACTTGGTTGGGAAAGTACTACGTGGAGTTGAAACTCAGCCCGAACTTTTGAACTCCACAGCAAGCGTGCACTTCTTTACATCCCGTTAAATTTCTGTTTGCAGACTCTGTATTTCGTTTCGAATATTCATTTGTCTAATACTCTCAGGTTTATTGACATACACATATTACCTTAACAGAAAAGTCGGGCCCAGTTTAATCTGGTAAATCTTTGAAATCAAAAGTTGTTCCTTCTTGTTGAAACAACAGATGATGGTTCGGCTGCATCATTGGCCGCAAAAAGTTTTGAATATGGCACTGTCGACAGGTGAGGAAAAGGGACATTTCGCGGGACTCACAGTTTTTTATTTTTCATGAAATGATGACTCCAAAAAGGTATTGAGGCAGACGGCAACAATCCGAACGTTAATATGCATAAAATTTTGCGCATATTCGAAAAAATTCCGATTGGGCAGCCCATATGTAAAAACAAAACTGATATCATGCACAAACTGTAGCATCCTTATTTTGGCAGGGAAGGCTTATTAATAATCGTATCTAATCGGCCTTCTGGCTAAAATGCTTCTTGTTTGGTACTTTGGCATACTGTGTTCATGCCTCTAGGGCCGAAGGCGTCTAGTTAAAACTAAAAGCACACTCTCACTGTCAAGCCGATGAGAGCTGGAGTACTTCAAGGCACCGTTTTTGTACAACCTGCATACTGCTGACATCCCTCCATCCCTACCCACACATCATCGCGTGAGTACGAATCTGCTAACGGCATACAAGGTCAGCTGTTTGAGAACTGAGCTTGCAGGTGAAATGTTCATTGGGTCATTGTAAAATTTTGGTCACTTAGTTTGGGTGCGGCCCCTTAAATAAATGCCGTATGGTAGGTTATGCCAAACAATGCTAGATTGATTGGCGACAACGCAATAACCGGCTATACGCCACTCGCGTCTGATTATGACAATGGCGGCAGTCACAAGCCCAAGGACTAGGAGTGCGGCGGCTTCTTCTCAAACTTCTTTTCAAGTCCGGCGGTGAGTCAAGCGGTTTCCGGTATCATTACAGGCCAAATAGCCAAGACGCCGCAGGGCGGTGGTGGAGCAGGCGGTGGTGAAGCAATCGGTGGCGGTGGTGGCTATCAGCCCAGTGGCGGTTATGGCGGTGGTGGCAGCGGTGGCTATGTCGGCGGCGGTGGTTATGTTAACGGCAGCGGCGCT
>JBAMAX010003537.1:0-113727 GCA_037043745.1 Chymomyza amoena | reverse complement strand
AATATTATATTTTGATTTGAATAATAGAAATTACAAAAAGACAAGTTTTAGAACAGAATCAAGAAGAAGTTCTTAAATTCGCTCAATTTGAAGCACGAGGAAATTTTATCAATTACGCTTTAAATAAAAATTAACTTTTTTTAATTGTGAGTTTAGATGAATATATTTTTATTATGCCTGAATGAATGGCAACATGACGTATGCGTAATTAAAATTAATAATTCGCGTCAAGCTATCGATGTCAAAAGTTTATTGTCTAGATGTCATTAAATCGTCACATGCGAAAAAATTCTAAATATATTTTTTATATACGAATTGTTTAAACTTGTTCTGAAAATGATATTTCATATTCGTTTACAACAATAGAACAAGAATATTAAATGCTCACAGAAATTGGATGCATTTTGTTTTAAAATATTTTAAAATAAAATGCATCCAATTTTCTAATGGCATTTAACTATTCTTGTTCCTATTGTTGTAAACGAATATGAAATATCATTTTTAAGTCTAAGTTTAAACAATTCGTATATAAAAAAAAAAATATTTAGAATTTTTTCACATGTGGCGATTTAATGACATCTAGACAATAAACTTTTGACATCGATAGCTTGACGCGAATTATTAATTTTAATTACGCATACGTCATGTTGCCATTCATTCAGGCATAATAAAAATATATTCATCTAAACTCACAATTAAAAAAAGTTAATTTTTATTTAAAGCGTAATTGATAAAATTTCCTCGTGCTTCAAATTGAGCGAATTTAAGAACTTCTTCTTGATTCTGTTCTAAAACTTGTCTTTTTGTAATTTCTATTATTCAAATCAAAATATAATATTTAAAGATATAACTTCTTTTTCATGTTTTAATCGATTTCAATATTTTAGAAAAAGGGAAACCTCGAAATTCATTTTCGAACTATGCATTTTTCAGCAAACAAATTCAATCTCCTACAATTAAATAAATTAATTTTTCATTTTGAATTAAATCTTTATAAAATCATATAATTTATGTTTTGCAAATAATTTAATTTTATTTATTTATTGACCCCCGACGCAAAAAGAGGGGTGTTATAAGTTTGACGTGTCTGTCTGTTTGTCTGTCTGTTTGTCTGTCTGTCTATGGCATCGTAGCTCCCGAACGCATGCAGTGATTTCAATTTAGTTTTTTTTGTATTAAAGGTGAATTATGTGCGAGTGTTGTTAGACATGTTTGATGAAAATCGGTTGAGCCGTTTAAAAGTTGTGGGGAGTAAAAGTGGGGAGAAAAACATCAACTTTGTCCGATTGGCTTAAAATTTGGTCCTATTGTAGCTGACGACGTCACTGATTCGAATCTGAGGTTATTTTTGCTCTATCTCTTCTCGTTTAGAAGTAATGGCCATTTGAAGTTAAAAACATAAACTTTGTCCGTTTGGCTTAAAATTTGGTCCTATTGAAGCTGACGACGCCACTGATTCGAATCTGAGGTTATTTTTTCTCTATCTCTTCGCGTTTTTGCTCTATCTCTTCGCGTTTAGAAGTTATGGCCATTTGAAGTTAAAAGCATAAACTTTGTCCGATTGGCTTAAAATTTGGTCCTATTGAAGCTGACGACGCCACTGATTCGAATCTGAGGTTATTTTTCTCTATCTCTTCGCGTTTTTGCTCTATCTCTTCGCGTTTAGAAGTTATGGCCATTTGAAGTTAAAAGCATAAACTTTGTCCGATTGGCTTAAAATTTGGTCCTATTGAAGCTGACGACGCCACTGATTCTAATCTGAGGTTACTTTTTGCTCTATCTCTTCGCGTTTAGAAGTTATGGCCATTTGAAGTTAAAAACATAAACTTTGTCCGATTGGCTTAAAATTTGGTCCTATTGAAGCTGACGACGCCACTGATTCGAATCTGAGGTTATTTTTGCTCTATCTCTTCGCGTTTAGAAGTTATGGCCATTTGAAGTTAAAAACATCAACTTTGTCCGATTGGCTTAAAATTTGGTCTTATTGAAGCTGACGACGCCACTGATTCGAATCTGAGGCTATTTTGCTCTATCTCTTCGCGTTTTTGCTCTATCTCTTCGCGTTTTTGCTCTATCTCTTCGCGTTTGGAGGTAATGGCTATTTGAAGTTAAAAACATAAACTTTGTCCGATTGGCTTAAAATTTGGTCCTATTGTTGCTGACGACGCCACTGATTCGAATCTGAGGTTATTTTTGCTCTATCTCTTCTCGTTTAGAAGTTATGGCCATTTGATGTTAAAAGCATCAACTTTGTCCGATTGGCCTAAAATTTGGTCCTATTGAAGCTGACGACGCCACTGATTCGAAAATGTGGTTATTTTTGCTCTATCTCTTCTCGTTTAGAAGTTATGGCCATTTGAAGTTAAAAGCATCAACTTTGTCCGATTGGCCTAAAATTTGGTCCTATTGAAGCTGACGACGCCACTGATTCGAATCTGAGGCTATTTTTGCTCTATCTCTTCTCGTTTAGAAGTTATGGCCATTTGAAGTTAAAAACATCAACTTTGTCCGATTGGCTTAAAATTTGTCTGTCTGACTGTCTGTCTATCTGTGGCATCATAACTCCCGAACGCATGCAGTGATTTCAATTTATTTTTTTTTGTATTAAAGGTGACACTTATGTGCGAGTGTTCCTAGACATGTTTGATGAAAATCGGTCGAGCCGTTTAAAAGTTGTGGGGAGTGAAAGTGGGGAGAATGCGTAAAAAAAAGCAAACGAGCTTGACCTTAAATGTAATCTATACCATAACAAGAATCTAAATTATAGTAAGTATATTATAATATACTAAAGTCTAACTTAACCTAACCTACCTATAAAAAGTATGAAATAAAAAATTAAATTAAAAATTTAAAAAACCCCGAACTTAAGTAATTTTCATTTAAAAAGTGAAAAATAATAAAAGAAACTTAATGTTAAAGTACCTAAGAATCTATTAATAATTCTAAAAAAAATACGTCGCGTTGGGGGACCGCTCCTAAACTAACAATTTAAATACAAATAGTCTAATTAAGCAACAAAGATTAACTTAAAAACAAAATTAAGAAAATACTTCAAAAACTTTCATAGAATTTCTTCAAAAAATTTGCATGTAAGATACGACCGTCAACGACGTCTGCCCTCGCGTGTCCCCCAACGCGACGTATTTTTTTAGAATTATTAATAGATTCTTAGGTACTTTAACATTAAGTTTCTTTTATTATTTTTCACTTTTTAAATGAAAATTACTTAAGTTCGGGGGTTTTTTTAAATTTTTAATTTAATTTTTTTTTTATTTTATTTGGGCAATATGTAATTTACTATTTCGTCTATGAAGTTAATATTTTTTTATTTTTAACATATTTTTGTAAATTGAATGTATATTTTTCGATAACGACATCTAGCCCAGATTGCTTGAGCAATCTAGTTTTATATTCGCTTTTAATATTGAGGACATATTCATAATTTAAACAAATTATAATCGTAGTCATTCACAAAGGTTTTTAACAAAGGATTTCCAATGCTCTCTGTTTTGTGCCATTGCTCTTAACTCGGTGATTATTTTCCCGGTCTCCCGGTTGAACGTCCTACGTCAGATCACTTTCGGTCTGCCTCTGGATCGATGGCCTTGTGGGTTCCATTCCAGAACTGCATGTGGTATCTCATCATAATCTTCAACCGTATTTCCGCTTACGAATTTCAATCTCGATTGGTTTTTGTTCGCAAAGTTTCCAAAGGCGCACATTGGTAATAGTTCGGTACGTAATACTCTTCTGAGACATCGATTCCCAAATGTTTGGAACTTCTTGACAATAATAATAGTGATGAACCATGTCTCACAACCGCATAGCAACACCGACTTTGTGCATGCGTTGAAGACTCATATTTTGGTTTCTTGCCGTATATTCGGTTCTCCTTAGAATCTAATTAGTTGTCCAAAGGCAGCTCTGGCTTTACGAATTCTGCAGTCTACATCGTCCAATGCTCCTCCGGATGATGTAACTTGGCTTCCAAGATACTCGAATTTGTCTACGTTTTCAATATGCAAGTTGTCGATACTAAGGGCTCTTGTATTAGTGGGGTTTATCCGCAAACTTTTCTTTTTTGCCCAGTTGATTTTAAGACCAATTTTTGAGACTTCTGTGGCGAGTCTATCTAGGGTTTGAAGGCCCGAATTACGGGAAGTAAATAGTACAACATCATCCGCATATTCTAGATTGCCTAGTTTACGGTTAAATTTCCAATTGATTCCTAAACTATTTAATTCAGCTGCTTCAAAAACCAAATCAAGAACGAAAAAAAAGTGCAAGGACGAAAGTGTGCATCCTTGATTCACTCCGCTATTGCCTTCAAAAGGATCGCTTAGTTGGCCGCCGTGCAAAACTCGGCTTGAGGACCCAGTGTACGACGCTTTTATGATACTGATAATTTTGTCTGGAATCCCTCTAGCTCGAAACGCCACCCATATTTTTCCCTATCAAAGGTGTCAAACGCTTTCAGAAAATCTATGAAAACTAAATATGTATAACGTAGAGTTGAATTCCTCGGATAGCCTTACGATAATACGTATAGTGTTTATTAGATCAATACAAGATCTTTGAGGGCGAAAGCCAGCTTGATTTCTACATGGAACGTTGGAAACGTTGGCTCGAAAATGCGGCTTAGCATGATCTGCTTGAGGATTTTCGTGATGATTGGCAGGAGAGAGAGACACCTCCAGTTAGAGCATATTTTTCGGTTTACCTTCTACAGAATCTTGATAATAGCCGATTCCTTCCAAGATTTATGTACATTTTTAGAGGTTCAAACAGCCACCATGATCGGAGTTAGCTTTCGTGCCATCATGTGAGCATTCCCGTGGAAGCATTCAACAGCGATTTTATCGGCTGCCGGAGCTTTGCCTTTTTTCAGTGTGTAAATTGCACTCTCAATTTCCTATGATGTAGGTGGGCTAGTTTTTATTTGCCTGTTTATATTATGTCTCCTTCGGATTGGGAGATTCTCATTGGAGCTAATGTAGGAATTTAGTGTTGCTTCGAAGTGTCTGTTCCAAACTTTCAACTGTGCATTCTGGGCAGTAACCATATTAACACTTTCGTCTTCTATAGGGCAAGTCGTTGCAACGTGCATCCTACCTCCAATGGTTTTTACCAGACTATGGAGATTTCTTATATCCCCTTTTTCGCTTTAATAAATTTTATGTTTACAAAACCAAACGGACAGTTTAAGAATATTTTCTTCTTTCTTTACTATTCTGTTCTAAAACTTGTCTTTTCGTAATTTCTATTATTTAAATCAAAATAAATAAATTTTTTTTTCATGAAATGACCCAAAGAGCCAAAATTTTACTTTCTACAATTAATTAAATTAATTTTTCTTTTTCATTTTGAATTTATTCTTTATAAAAATTAATTATTTATTTAATAATGTTAAATAAATTTAAAAACTAACTTAACTAATTACTATGCACTGGCTGCAAAGGCCTTCGGCACTTATAAAAAATATATAATTTACGTTTTGCAATAAATTTAATTTTATTTAATCAGCCTGAAGGCCTACGTTGCTCTGGCTACAAACTTTTTATAACTTAGAATTAACTGCTATTTCATAAATATATAAAATAAATACAAAATATTTTATTTGTGTTGTGTATTTGGGTAATTTATAATTAATAATTTTATGTTTACAAAAGCAAACTGACTTTCAAGAATATTTTAATTTTTAAATAATTTTTTAAAATACTTTAACGATGTCTTAATATTCCTGATTCGATAAGCCACAGATAAAATGAAATAGGCAAGACTTACTTTTATGAACAATTATTAAAAATAATTAAAAAATGGCACTATTATTATTATTTTGACATGTTCTAAAAAAAAATAAAAATTCAAGAACTTAGTCTATTTACAAAAATTTTGCAACTATTTCTATTTCGCGCTATTGCTCGAAGTTCGCTGACAGATTTGTTCGTCTCTCTCCTAATTGACCTTCGCCACGAACTTTTTGGACGTCCGCGGTTTCTTCTGCCCTGGGGGTTCCATTCTAGTACTCTATGCGCCATTTCGTCGATAGGTTTTACGTAGGGTGTGTCCAAGCCAACCATATTTTCGCCTCAATATTTGTTTGTCGATCGGCTGTTGTTTAGTTATTTTCCACAACCGTTCGTTACGAATCGTCCTTGGCCACCAGATTCTTAGTATCTGCCGGAGACATCTGTTCACGTATGTTTGCAGCTTTTGTGTAATTGCGGTAGTAACAAACCACGATTCAGATCCGTACAAAAGCACACTTTTTACGCAAGCGTTAAATATTGTTATTTTGGTCATCAAATGTATGGTTTTCGAACGCCAAATGTTTTTAAGGCTAGCGAATGCATATCTTACTTTACGTAGCCTGTTGGCTTCTTTAGTGCCCCCATCTTTTGTTATTACGCTGCCTAAATATTCAAATTTTTCTACGTTTTCAATATTCGTATCGTTTATTACTATTAGGGCATCATTTCTGGCATTTATGCGCATAGATTTGGTCTTAGCGGTATTATTCTTTTGACCAACTTTAGTGCATTCTACCGCTACATTAGTAATTTGAGCTTGCATATTCGCGTGCGTGTTCGTCACGAAAACCACGTCGTCGGCGTACAATAGGTCGGATAACTTATCTCTTATTCCCCAATTGATACCAAATCTTTCAGTATCCAGGATTTCGAATACCACATCCAATGCCGTTATGAAAAGAAGCGGGAAAAGAGCATACCCCTGTCTCACGCCACTGGATGATGCGAATGGGTCACTTAGTGCGCCATTGTGTAGCACCCGACATGTAGCACCATCATAACTGTATTTAATTATATTAACAATCTTTGACGGTATGCCTCTAGTTTCAAGGGCATTCCACACAAATTCACGTTTAAGAGCATCGAAAGCCTTTTCAAAATCGATGAAGGTGAGATGCAAGGTGGAGTTAAGCTCTAACGATTGCTCAATAATTATGCGTATAGTGCTTATGTAGTCCAGGCAGGATTGACCAGCACGAAACCCGGATTGATTTCGTCGAATTAAATTGTTCAGTGGCTAAGCGATACGATTCAAAATTATTTTTATGAAAATTTTGTTGATTGTCGGCAACAGCGATAAGCCTCTCCAATTAGAGCATTTTTTCCTGTCTCCGTTTTTTGGGACTTTAACGATGACAGCTTCTTTCCACTCTGTCGGCATATGCTCGGTGCTCCACACCTCAACGAATAAGTGATGCAACTTTAGAGACATTGTTTCCGGGATTGCCTTAAACACTTTAGCTGGAAGGTTGTCGATTCCTGCTGATTTACCCAATTTTAGCGATAGAAGCACCGCACTTATTTCTTCGACACTGGGTGGCCTGCAGTCAATAGATCTGTTGGGATTGCGCCGTCTAATGTGTAGCAGCTCGACATTGTCTTCATCGTGAATTATGTAAAGCGTTCTATCAAAATATCTCTTCCATACTGCCATTTGTTCGTCTGCATTTGTTACCAGACAACCATTCTCATCTTCAACAGGCATTGCGCTGAGATTTTTGTTACCGGCTATATCACGACTCAGTTTAAATAGTTCTTTAAGGTCACCTTTATCAGCAGCAACCTGTGTCGCTGCCCTCAATTTCTCGTAGAAGCTCTGTTTATCGCGTTTCGCTGGATATTTTATCATCCTACAAAGGCGTCGGAATTCACTTTGCAATTCGGCTTTGCGGGTTTCGCAAGCTGCCCCTAAAAAATGGCATACTGCAAAAAAATTTTATTTTGATTTGCGGCAACTCTATATAAAAATTTTAGCTACTAGTGCATTGTATTAAATATAACACATACGCCACGTTGCCATGGCTTCAATATCAATTGTGTTTACAGGATAAATTTAGCTAAGGCTCGTTAAATGAATATTTATTTATTTTATTATTAATATTAGATTACATTTTTTAAAATTTTTTGCGGCAACTTTATATAAAAAATGTGCAGATTTTTGCTACTGGCGCATTGTACTAAATATCACACATACGCCATGTTGCCATGGCTTCAATTACAATTGCAATTTTTCTCAGTTTTATTTAAAGGATAAATTTAGTTAGGAAATATTTATTTATTTTATTATTAATATAAGATATAATTTTTACAATTTTTGCAATGCGGCAACACGATATAAAAATATTAGCTATTGTACTAAATATAACACATACGCCATGTTGCCATGGCTTCAATATCAATTACCATTTTTCTCAGTTGTGTTTACAGGATAAATTTAGCTAAGGCTCGTTAAATAAACATTTATTTATTTAATTATTAATATTAGATTAAATTTTTTAAAATTTTTTTCGGCAAGTCTATATAAAAAATGTGTAAATTTTTGCTACTGGCGCATTGTACTAAATATAACACATACGCCACGTTGCCATGGCTTCAATATCAATTACCATTTTTGAGATAAATTTTGGCTAGTGCTCGTTTTATGAACATTTATTTATTTTATTATAAATAGTAAATTAAATTTTTTTATATAAAAGATAGTTTATATGTATTTATAAACATAAAGTTGTTAACTTGTCTAAACGCCTCAAGCTATTTCAAAAACAAGTATTGTAATTATTCATTAATTAAATCTATTTTGTTGCTACTCAAATTTCATTTTGTATTTGTTAAGTTACATAAAATTAAATCAAAGCTATTATTATTATTTAAACCAATTACTTTTGACGAAAGTTGTTACATTTTTTTTTTTTTGTTGAGTTTTGAGCTTCGGCTGATTTAATGCATTACAAAAAAAGCTATATAAAGGCAAAAGTGAATGAATAATATTTTAAGCTAGTGTAATTGCAGCGATTGGCACAACAACAATAAAAGCATTAACATAGTCGATAGACGTCGATAGCTTTGATATCTTTAAATACATAACTTTATTTTAAATAAAGTGCTGCTTATATAAAAAATTACGTGCATTGTATAGTAAATTACACATACGCCACGTTGCTTTATATATATATACCTACTATATATATATATACATATTTAAGCATATAAATATCGAGTCTCTTTTTTTGGTTTCATATTGGAATTAATTTTTGCCGCTGGTAAACTCAATGAAGGCAATTATATGTGGACCGACTTAATAATTTCTGCACGGGAATGTGCGTTAATTAACCAGCCAATGGGCCAAATGTTTTATGTTTGTTGGCCGCTACGTTGTTTGTTTGTTTGTTTGTTTGTTGTTATTGTTTGTTGTTGTTTTTGTTCATGTTGCCGCCGTACGGGTATTTAATGCATTGTCATGTGCGGCGCCACGCTTTGTTGCTGTTGTTGTTGTTGCTGTTGTTTGGGGCATTGTTTCCAGTGCATTTAAAGTATAAATAACACAAATCAATAAATAAAATGAATGAATTGCAAAAATACAAAAACAAAGCACTTGCAACTGCAACTCCAACAACAACTCCAACAACAACAACAAACTAAAGAATAAAATGCAACTGCAATTTAATTGACTCACTGTCCACAATCTCCGGGCATTACACAAAACAATTATCCATTTCCAAAAGGCACCCAAAATTCCCAAAAAAAAACCAACAAAAGATGAGGCCGAAACTGCATTCTCATTTTATATTCAATTATAATTATGAAAAATTGTTGTTTTTGCACCTGCTTTTAATACTCTAAATAAATAATCTCATTAGAATGCATCAGTTTGTTTTACAAATTATAATTATTGTTCCCTGGGATACCTTTAATTGCCATATATTAGTATTTCAAAAATAAATCTTTTTAGCAGATTTCGCATAGAACAATAAAAGTCTTAAATATTTAATATAATAATAGGCCCAATTGTGCTTCAAACAACAAAATAAAAATATACAAAAAAAAAACATTTTTGAGGGTATAGTATATGGTTAATCAAGTTAGGATTTTATGAGCTGCTTTAGGAAAATGCCACAATAATTTTTCCCATATTTTTTTTTTAACATTTTTATCTCAATCCTAATCTTGTTCTATTATAATAGATAATAATAATTATATTAATAACAGATAATAATTATCAGAGACATATCGTAAATCGTGTCAAAATTTCGATTAAGTGCATAAGGTCAATATATCGATATGAAGCAAGGAGCTTTATCTAAATCTTTGATTTTTTTTGCTCAATTGCCAACCGAGGCAAAAAGAAACACTTGGCTATAAAGAATTCGTAGTCTGGGAGACATCCCATTTTACTATTTTATATTATTATATTTTTGATAGTTTAATGCCCACACCCTACTGTTATAGGGCATATAAAAAAGAGTCGGAATTATTAATTGGCTTGGACCTAACTAATAAATTTTTTTGTCATCCCGCTCTCGGGTTACGGCCGACCTCAGCAGCTCTCGCCAGGCGCCTCTGCTTTGCGCGCGCCTTCACCAATTAGAAATACCAAGGGAGGATAGGTTCTCCTCCACTTGATCTCTCCATTGGAGTCGTGGTCGTCCCCTCCGTCTTCCTTTCGCTTCGAATACCTTTTTCGCTGGAGCATCATTATCCATACGTACGACATGGCCGAGCCAGCGCAGACGTTGTATTGTGATACGCTGGACAACATCCATGTCCTCGTAGAGCTCGTACAGCTCGTGGTTCATCCGTATGCGATAGCCTTCCTCAAAACGTACGGGACCAAAGATTTTGCGTAAAATTTTCCTCTCAAACACCCCAAGAGCAGCTGCATCTGTCCGTGACGCAACCCATGCTTCTGCGCCGTATAAGAGCACGGGCAAGATGAGCGTCTTGTAGAGTGTTACTTTTGTCGTTCGAGAGAGGTCTCTGCTGCACATCTGCTTATTGAGACCATAGTAACACCTATTGGCAAATGTAATTCTCCGCTTTATCTCCAGGCTGATGTCATTTTCAGTGTTAACGGCGGTGCCAAGGTACGTGAATTCCTTGACCACTTCAAAAGTATAGCGGTCCGCTAAAATATGGGAGCCCAGACGCCAAGCGTTCCTGTTCGTAGACTGCATATACTTCGTCTTGCCCTCGTTAACCGCTAGACCCACTTTCACTGACTCCTTTTCGATTGCGGAAAATGCAGCAGTAAAATCTCGCTTACAACGCCAGATGATATTGATATCATCCGCGTATGCAAGAAGCTGGACACTCTTGTACAAAATAGTGCCATTGCGATATACACCGGCCTTCCGCAGTACCGCTTCCATCACGAAATTAAAAAGGTCGCATGATAGAGGATCGCCTTGTCTGAAACCTCGAACAGTATTGAAAGGTTCGGAGAGGTCTGTTCCTACCTTAACAGAGCTGATGGTGCAGCTCAATGTCATTCTGCAAAGACGAATCAGCTTTGCAGGAATACCGAACTCAGACATGGTGGTGTATAGGTGATCCCTTATCGGGCTATCGAACGCAGCTTTGTAATCGATAAAAAGATGATGAGTATCGATCTGTTTTTCGTGGGTTTTTTCCATTTTTTTGTAATGTTTAATATTAAATATAAACAATAATTTTTACGTTAATATTAAGGGTTGGTCAAATTGTAGATTCTGCGAATTGTTTTACTAGGTTTTTATTAATGACCTGTATTGATTTCATTGAATTTCATTATGTACTCTCTTAATAAGCAAAACATTTTTTTTTAATTATATGACTTAATTTTTTTTTACTTCAACTTAAAAGATAAAATTCTAAAAAACAAAAATAAATAAATTAAAATTGAATTCAAGAATAGAAGACATGGCAAGGGACTCATTTGCGAAAGTATTTCTTGCTACAAATCTAGTTAAGTTTTGTACGGGCTTCTAATAGCACTTCTTCCCGATTCTGTTCTAATACTCGTCTTTTTGTAATTTCTATTATTCAAATCAAAATAAATATATTTTTGAACTTATTTTTATATTTATAGATATAACTTCCTTGCCTTTTTGTGTTATATCTTACTCGATTTTAATCCATATATATAAAAGAAACTTATGTTTTACGTGTTACTGGTGTTCTCATGAACGATTCAATGAATTTCAAATCAGATTTTTGCGTGTGTTAAAAGTTTTCAATACGAAAGTTTTAAGCGATGTGTTTGTGTGTATTGGTTCGTGAGATTTACGTAATTTTGTGAATATCGGTATATATTGCCATATATACAAGGTATTTTTAATCAATGGAAAATGATTTGCACTGGGATCAAACTTTAGCAGATGCTGCTATTACTGCTCATCCATATCAAATACGTGCTCTATTTGCGATTATTTTGGCAACATGTTTTCCACCAAATCCATCGGAATTGTGGATAAAATATCAAGAATATTTAGCAGAAGCTATTTTTTTTCCAGTACGTCAAGCTAAACGTAATCCAGTGATGGAATTTAAGCCGGAAGTTTACAATGAAGCTTTAATTCATATTGAAGATCTATCCTTGGCGATGGCTTATAAAGCATTAGGACAATTGGGAATGCCGTCTTCTAATCGATCAATGCATGATATATTTTAATTGGAAGAAATAAAACGAATCAAATTAATTATCAATCTAATCCTACTGGTCAGGAACGTGAAAGAATCCGGTTAAGAAAGACCCGTGAAGCGCGACATTGGACATTCGACCTATAATGGTGCAAGTTTGAATTGAGCTGCAAACTAATCTAGGTTAGGTTAGGGCGGCAGCTGCGAACGATGTCCCAACTCACTTAGGCCAAGGATAGGCCCTTTGTAATACCGCTAGAGTGAGCCACTTCACCACATTTCCCCACTTGATAGGTCCCCTACGAAAGTTGAGGAAGCCATCCGGCTGCCTGTATGAACCTTAAGAGGCATTTTGGACTCTGTTCAGAGAGCTGAGATTGATCATTTAGAAAATGTGACTGTAGTAACCTAATTCTTTTTCTGCCCAGTCCTGGGCAGTGACAGAAAAAGTGTTCCACCGTCTCTAGCTCCTCTTCATCGCCACAGCTTCTACAGAAGTCTTGGTGGGGAGCATTCAAACGGGATGCCTGGTTTCTTACCAACCAGTGTCCCGTAATGGCACGGATGACAGATGAGCACTGGGCTCTATTCAGACAGCAAAGTTTTTTGGTTCTTTTACTGCAGTATGTCGGCCAGGTTTGCCGCGAGATTCTACACGTGTTCGATGTGCAATTACACGTTTTATTTGCATAGAGAGCGAAAAAGTTTCGCATTCTCAGTTTACAGCTGGCCATGGGTATACCCAGGCCCTCCTTATCTTGAAGGAGGATGCTGGTAGTTCCTTTTCTAGCCAGTTCATCCGCAATGCAATTTCCCTCAAAGTCCCTGTGTCTTGGGACCCATATCAGGTGAATTGAAAGCTGCTCAGCCATCTTTCCTAGAGACAAGCGGCAGTCATTCACTGACTTCATACACGAAGTCATCGAGACTAGAGACTTAATAGCCGCTTGGCTGTCCGAATATATACAGATATTCTTATCTTGAACTTGTAGGTTTTTTATTGTTGTTAAAACCTCCCGGATTGCTATGACCTCTGCCTGAAAGACACTGCAGTGGTCCGGGAGCCGAAAAGCAATTCTAATGTCGAAATCCTCGACTTAGACACCTCTCCCTACACGGTCGTCTAGCTTGGAACCGTCCGTGTATACCTTTATCGAGCCTGCTGGGCCTGGTACCCCATTATTCCACTCCTCTCTGGTTGGAAAATAGGCTCTGAAGTTGGTTGTAAAATGTTCCTGCGGTATGCAGTAGTCTGTACTTTCGGGGATAAGTGGGTTCCCTTTAAGAATCTTTGCATGACCAAAATCTTGATCATTCCTTTTTTTCGCCTCTCTCATGGGTAAAGCTGATAGAATGGCTTGTTGTTTCCCTACCTTGTTGCAAACTAATCTTATATTTTTTCAGATAAGCTTACTAGAAAATCTTGCGATGTTTATTTACTTTAAGAGTATTCAAAAAGTTTGGGCAGGACAACGTCTGCCTGACTCACTAGTATTTTAGAAAAAAAGCTTGTTTTGAAAAAGGGGAACCTCGAAATTAATTTAATTTGCGATGTATATTTGGGTTATACATAATATAGTTTATCGTCTGGGATGCTAATATTTTTGTTTAGTTATTAATTTATTATTATAATTTCAATAGAATGAATGTTTGTCTCTTAATATTGATTGAAACTTTCATTCAGTTTATGTTATTTTTTTTTGTATTATTTATAGTTTTTTATTTTATTTTAAAATTTAATTAATATATTTACATTTATATGTATATATATATTTTTTTTTTAATTATTATGAGAAACTGCTCTTAACTGCCAGCTTACAAACTTAAATATTACCTTACAAGTATAAAAAATTTGTATTTTCTATTTTTCTTCGTAACTGCAAAGTTAATAAAATATTATAATATTTTTCGTTATTTTCTAAGCTATTGTATTACAAAATACGAAAAAAAATGATTTCTATAATGCAATACTGAAAAAAATTTAATATTGATAAATTTCAAGATGGAATTATTTTTAGTTGTTAAAATTCAATAATCGTTGCTTTGATTTTCTGAGGCCTGTCTAGAACTTATTTTCTTATATAGTTATTGCAGAAATTTTTTTGTTATATCTGTTAATTTAAACGCGAATACTTTTTTCGATTTTTCGACAATTGTTAGCAAAAATCTTAAATAAATTTTTAAATAATTTGAAAGTAAATAAAAAAAGCAAATTATTTCTATAAAGATTAATATGATAGAATTAATTGAACATAAATATTTATTTAACTATCTTATTCTTTCAATCCCCAAAGATTAAAGGGTCTGGCTGGATAAGGAATAAACTATTTAAAAAAACAAAGCAAACAAAGCACGTTAAAAAAAAGCTTTTCTCAAAATTTCAAATAAAAAATAAAAAAAGTGTTTCTCCTTTTATATTTTATTCTGTCTTAAATATTGAACATTTTTGCGCCAATTTTTTTAATCTAAATTGTTAATAAGCTACCGAAAATAATTCCTTTCTTTAAATTTGTTTTTAAGAATATGACGATTTTTTTTAACACGCCTTTCTGTATCAATAATAATGTCAAGTCGATTTGGTGCAACTATTTAAATAAAAATTAAAAAAAAATTTTTTTAATTTTTTTTTAAACTTTTTGTACCTAATACAAAATATAAGTCAAATCGGCAAAAAAAATAGACTACATTTTTTAAGCTTCGTTTAGTTCAAAAATTGCCAAAAGATGCTGAAAGTTTTTATTTTTAATTTTTTTTTTAACAAAAGAAAAGAAACATTTTTCAAGCTTTTTTAAAATTTTATTACCTTGAAAATTTGTTTGTTAAAAAATTGATTAAATTTTTATTACTTTTTTGTAATATTATATTTAACAGAATGCATATTTATTGCATAGATGCAAGATGAAAAAATTTGGCTAGTTCAACTATTAGAGCTATATTTTAAAATAAATGTTGTTACCTTTAACTTTAAAAACTAAACAATATTTTTAATTTTAATTATAGGTATAAACTTCTTCGAAATCTCCTGAAAAAAAGTTCTTTCTACTCCAAATTAAATATTATGGTTCTAAAAATTATGATTATCATTCTTTCCGTCAATCAATAAAATATACCTTAAAATTTAAAATCATTTAAGAGCATCTGCAATTCATTTTCACTCAACATTTGCATTTAAAGCATATTTTTTTTGTAAATTATCATTTTATTGCAACGCGATAATCATGAAAAATTAAGTGTCAAATTGGCAGCGATAATTTTTAAATTGATTAATTTCACAAAAAATATTTAAACAGCGATTTTTGGTTGTGTAATTCTCTCGACTAAGTTACTTTGCAACCAAAATGCCATAATTAATTTGACTACTAACTGATTTCACTTGGTGTAAAAGTTTTGGCCACAATTATTATTATTAAATGGTCGCCATTTTGTGTTTTAATCGATTGAATTCAATTCAATTCAATTGAACTGATAAAGGGCAATCAATATACATTCAGTTTGTTCAATTTTTAAAGTGCAGTTTTGTGCATCGTAATGGCTGACCAGTGTGACCAGATGTGAGTTGGTTCATATCTTTAAAAAGTTCGCCAAACCGAATTAGTTCTTATCTTTTTTCTAGCTCTATTACAATACTTTAAATTATACCATTTCTATAATCTATAAAATATAAATAAATTAAGCAATTAATTAATTTCTTCAGAGTTTCAATGAAATAATTTATTTTAAATCGTATTAAATCGAATGAAACTATCCGATATGTTAAAAAAAATAAGTTTTACTCAAGTTTATGCATTCTTGAAAAAACTTAAGAATAAAAAAAAAAAAGTTAAATAATGGAAGAATTTATTAATAATTGTTTGAAAAGCCTTTATAATAAAATGTTGTGAAGAGAATGAACTTTCTGTAGGTTCTAAGTTGATAAAATAAATGTTGCTCATTTTTTCAGTAAAATTTTGACGTTCTGGAGATTTTCTTCTCGAAAATACACCCAAGCTCTTAATTATCAGTACCAAATAAATTTTTTTTGTAATTTAAATGATTTGGGTAACTATATTTAACGTGATTTTGCTATGTTTTAAACATTCTTGATAAATTTTAAAACAAGAAAAAAAAGCTTTAAATATTTTGTATTCAAAAATATTATTATATTGAATATTCCCTATATTCGTTCTATAGTAAAAAAGACTATATTTTGTAATGTATCGAAGATACAATTCAGCCTTTTATTTCGAGGAAGGGCTTTGATGAGCATAATAAAATATAGAAGGCAAACAATTCGGATAAACATTTTTTAAATTTGATTTAAAAAAATTATTATGAATGCATTGGGTTTTTGTTTGAAAGTTGTGACTGCCCTCGTTTTAGGATCATTTGGCATGGAACATCAATATCTCCGCTTTAATACGATAGAAATTTGTAAAATTAGTTACTTGTTTCGGAATATTGTTTTTGTTTTTTTATCGTCATCGATAAAATAAATTAACTGCATTCCCCATTGGATCCGCAAAAATGTTTTTATTAGAGTAACAAGCAACCAAAGTCTAAAAAAAGTGTAATTATCGACCATTTTTTCAAATTGGTTTTTTTCCGTTTTCTGTTTATTAACGAGAAAAAATTTATACTATTTATAAATTATGTTAAGTTAAAGCTAAAAGAGAATTCTTTTGCGAACACTTCGTGTCTAAGATCTTTAAAATCGGAAATGAACTGTGGATGCTATGGAACTACGTACATATATCAATACCTTTCGATTTTATTTCGATATCAAAATTTTGTTTACGAGATAATGACGCAAAACTGAAAAGGTGGCGAAAAATATGTTTTTCGAAAAAATCTCAAAATGGTTCTTAAGAAAAAAAAAAAAATGATTATTTACGTGTTTCTCGACCCGAAATTACCCTAAAAAACACTATTTTATGAAGTAATTTTTCGTGTTATTAAAATTAGTGTAATCTAATTTAAAAAATGCTCCTTTTCCAAAAAGATGGACGCGATCCATTTTCTTCTTGATATTTAAGGCCAATTTATTAGGTTCAAAAACTAAGAGAATAGTTTTAAGTTAAGTCTTTTGACACGCCACGATTGAAATAGCACTATTATTAGTTATTATTGTCAAAATTCTGTTAAAAAAAAATTTGTTTAAAATTAAAGTTAAATCTCAGCTATAAAAGATTTGCAACCAGTGCAATGTAGACCAGTCTAGAAAAAAATTACTATACATTATCATAATATTAAATTAAATTATAAGCAAAATCTACTTGTACATATATATAATTTATTATTAACTTAACTAATTTTTGAAACGTGGGCAAATTTTTGCGATAAGTAAATTTTGGAATAACAAGTTAAAAAACGTATTTTAATGAATATTTTGGCATAAATAAGCATTGGGCAAAATAGAACGAAAACTCGTTTCTTTTTATCACATATTATATTTGGGTAAATTTTCTACTGCTACGGACAAAACAAAAACCATTTAAAAAATTAAATAAAACTTATAAAGTGAAATCATATAAAATACCAAATATATCGTATAAAATATTGTATATATATTTGGGTCATTCTTTGTCAAACTTCAATTTTTAAGCTAAATTAATGTTTTTGTGGTTCAAATTTTAGTCATCTCTTCTACTATTTATAGCGGGATCTGCAATGAAAATCTAAAAATAAATGATTTTAATCTCCGGCGGCCATCTTAGGTCAGACATTTTGTAATTTTTGAATATTTATTTGTTTTTTAATTTTATTGGCAATCAGCCTACTTAAAAGTAATCGCTACATTATCTAGTCAGATGTTATGTATAATATTAACTCTAAAACAGATTCTTTTACAAAATTAACTACAATTAAAAAACAAAAATTATTTACACGATTTACAAAAAATTGTGAGGAATCTATAAATATTAAATTTACAATTTATCACTGAGGTTTTTCGGTGGCTTAGATCCACAGGATGTAGTTATTTTAGCCTTCGCAAGGTCCAGGAACTAGAACGGGATTCCCATCTACTCCCATATCTATTTTGAAATACTTACTCCATATTCATTATATCAAAAAACTTATATTTGCATACCCAACTCGAGCTTTAAATACAACAATGAAAAACGCATCTTTGGTCCCCCATTTTAAAATTTTGAAAAACTAATTAGGTACTTCTTATTTGTTATCAAAAATGTGCCTGTTGGAAATAATGTTTTTTTGGGGATTAGATTAAAAGTTATTAAATTATGGAGATATAATATTTTGCTTTGGCGGCCATTGCAGCTCCGCCATTTTGAAATATCAAAAAACACTTTAAAAAATAGACGAGAAGACAAAATATTATATATGTGTATAAACATTAAATATATTATATAATACAATATGTTAAATATATAAAATACTATTTTAGTAGCACGAAATATCAGGTTTTTTTTTCCTATAATTTTAAAATGTTTAGGCCAATCGTCAATGTTATATATTTAAAATTTATATTTATTAGGTTTTTGTATTATAAATCCGCAGGGTCGCAATAATATTAAACTTTAAGAAAATATTACTAAAATAATGCGAATTTTGAGATTTTTCCAAAAAGTGTTAATTAACCCTATTGTATACAGTATCGAAATCGAAAAGGCAGTTGCAGTGGATCACATTGTTGCAGTTGTGATATAATTGGAAACAACTTGATATTATTTTTTCGTAGCCTCCAAGATCTTTTTATCATGACCATTTCCTTTATATCCCATAGAAGATTAGAACCTCAATAAAGATAAAAATACATAATGCAAAGTAAAATTTTTGAAAATAGGACTAAAGGTTTCTAGTAGTCCAATAGAATTGACTCTTTGGAAATAATGGTTTTTATATAGGGTAGAGTCTTTTATGTACTACGTGATGGCTATATTTTAAATACTTTTTGAATTGATATCTTTGGATGCCATAACAAATTATGTGCAAATTGAATTTGAAATAATTTTTTAAAGTAGCAGCTTGTTTTTGTGCCTATCTGAGTTTTATAACGATTTGAAGACACTCTTAAGTTAAAAAAATGTGCACATTCCATTTCAAGCTTTTGGACTTTAAAAAGCCGTTTACTACTTTTCATTGGGAACTATTAGATATTATTCTGAATCGACAATCTCAACTTATATCATTTACTACCACAAAAGTAGTATATCCTTTCATAGAGTATAGAGCAAATCAGTGATATGCATTAGTATTTAAATAGCAAGTTGTTCTCTGGGTGTCCGCGGCTAGGCACACCGCATAAATATTTAAAGAGCCGCAGCACTTAAATCTGGACAAACAATAATTCCCCAGTGATAATTATGCCATGCGAATGCATAAAGCAAATCTGTCCATGCGCTCTCCATTATGGACACCATTTTGTTATTGCAACTGGCGATGGGAGATGGCGGATGGGAGCTGGGACAGGGACGGGGATATGTCGCCCAGTGAACTGATAACGAAAAACATAAAAGTGAAAATAATTTTCAATTACAGCAACATTAATAACGGATAATAATCCTAAACAAATATTGTAAATGGCGTGTGAGCCATGCTAACTGTGTGTGTGTGTGTTGTGTGTGTGTGTGTTGTTGTTGCGTGAGTGTGTGTGTGTATGTGCGTTTGTGTGTGTGCTACAGTGTGTGCATATCAATGAAATGCAAATTAATTGCCCCAAACAAGTTGCAACTTGGCAGCAACTGTAACTGCAAACGTGGCGATAAAATGGCGTCCCAAATGATGGCGCCCCAAAGCACTTTAAACAAATAGGAAAAGCGCATTATTAAATGAAAGCTAAACCGTGATGCACATCTGTACACACTTAAATGATTTCCATCAAAATCTATCTATAAAAAATGGCGGACGTAAAGTCGGGCGCGGACGACTTTAGGATACCCTGTACCACTAGCTTGTAATAAAGTCCGATTTCTTCACAAAAAACCAAAAACAGAAGAATTTTTAAGCAAAAATTTTTTTTTTGACCGATCGTTCTTATGGGAGCTATATGATATAGTCAACCGATTTCAATAAAATTTGACACGGTGCTTAAATACCTTAAAAAAGATATGAACGCCAAAGTTATTTCAAATATCTTTACAAACAAACAAAACACATCGAATTTTGTATAAAAAACGTGTTTTTGGACCGATTGGTCCTATGGGAGCTATATGATCTAGTCAAACGATTTGGATTAAATTTAGTAGAGTGCTTAGGAACTATAAAATACTCACGAATGTCAAATTTGGTCCCAATATCTTAACAAACAAACGAAACACAACAAATTTTGTTAAAAAATCGATGTTTTGGAAGATCGGACCTATGGGAGCTATATGATATAGTCCACCGATTTTGTTCAAATTTGGCACATTGCTTAAGTGGTCTAAAAAATTTCCAAACGCCAAATCTGGTTAGGATATCTTTATTAAAAAACGAAATATAGCCAATTTTTCTTTAAAAAAGTTATTTTGGCCGATCGGTCCTATGGGAGCTATATGATATAGTCAACCGATTTTGATCAAATTTGGTACAGTGATTGGAAACTATAAAAAACTTTCGATTGCCAAATTTCGTTACGATATCTTCATAAACAAACGAATTATTCATCTAATACGCTTTTTTTTTTCGAGGTCGTCTCAAACACCCCCATGGGAGCTATATAATTTATCCCCGATATCAAAAAAATAAAATAAACTTGCCTCCTATGGAATAATATGGGATCTAATGTGAAAGTTTGGTAACTCTAGCTCTTACCATCTCTGAGATCTAGGCGTTCACACGGACGGACGGACGGACGGACGGACAGACGGACAGACGGACAGACGGACGGACGGACAGACGGACAGACGGACATGGGTATATCGACTTCTCTATTCACCCTGATCATATTTTAGGTAACTTTGGGGTGTCTCCGACGTCTCCTTCTATATGTTACATACATTTTCGGCTTGCACAAACTTAATATACCCTTGGACCATACGGTACAGGGTATAAAAAATACTAAACAAAAAAACGTGGATCTCGCGAGATTGAGTGGTTTCTAGAACGTTAATAATGCAGAGCTTCTAGAGATGACAGTTTTTGATATCATCATATCATACGTGAAGCGAAGTATGATAGAGCTGTGACGTCACAGAAATAATTTCATGTTATGAATTATTTTTAAACATCCTTAGAGTTTAATGCTCTTTATAAAAAAAAAGTGAATTTTGTAGAATATCATTTAAATTCAATTTGAATTGAAAAAAATACTCATATTTGGCTTTAAAAAAATTAAATTAATTAATTAAGAACACAATGCAACCGTTTTTTGATCCCGGCTTCAAAATACTTGATCCTCATGGAAAATTTCATGCTGAATTCAAATCTGCTTAGAAATATGTTGAAACTAGAAAGGTTTTTGAGATATCGCCAAATTTTCATTTTTCATGTTTTGAAAAAAGGTTAGTCTACTAAAATACAATTTTCTCTGGTTTTAGTGCAAAGCAAAATCACATCAGTGAGGAATTTGAGATACAGCCATTTGAAGAATTCCTCTGATATTGATATATAACTAATATATCGAGTTTTTGCTAGTTTTTTCAGTTTAAGAATCACATTTTTGCTAGGCAGTAAAAACCGGAAAAATCATCACAATTTTTACAAATATCCGAATTTGAAGTGCCACAACTTCGTCATTTCTGATTGGATTCTTATCAACAGGCATTTTTTGTAAAGATAATTTTATTATCTTTAATTTTCCAAGTTTATTAACTTCAGTGGACTAAAACCAGAGAAAATGTCATTATAGTAGACCTACCTTTTTTCAAAACACCAAAAATGAAAATCTGACGATATCCCAAAAACCGTTCTACTTTCCACATATTTCAAAGCAGATTTGAATTCAACGTGAAATTTTACATAAGAATCAATTGGTAAATGTCCCGGATACAGAAAATTTTGAAATTTTGTGACATTGTGAAATACATAGACTCAATCCGCAATATGGCAATAAAAATATGTTATTTAAAAAAATCGGATTATTTACCGAGCTATCCATACATGAATATACAGATTTAATTTTGAATCCTTCCATTTAAAATAAGTTGCATTTTGACGAATATCACTTAAATTCAGTTTAATTAAAATATCGTAGTATTCGTATTTGGCGTTAAAAAAAATAAATAAAATTAATTAATTTCGAAAAGCTCACTAATATGTTTTTTAAATAAATTGGAAAACATATCCATTATCCATAAATGAATATTTTGATTTTGTTTTGATACGTTTTTTTTTAAGATATTATATATTAATGAGTAAATTTAAAAAAACATGGCAATAAAAATTATTTTCTTCTTTAAAAAAAAACAGATTATTAATCAAACTGTCCATAAATGAATATATAGATTTTGTTTTGAAAAAACAAGATATTGTATTTTGAAGACTATCATTTAAATTCAATTTCAATAAAAAAAACGAAACTTTGGCGTTAATAAAATTTAATTTTATTTATTAATTTAGAAATATGTTCTCTATCCTCAATTATTTGTGTATAAAATATATTTGAAAATATGACAAAAAAAAAAACATTTTTTTGTTTTAAAAATAAAACTATTATTAATTGAATAATCCATAAATGAATGCTTAGATTTGTTTTTGAAACGTTTCCTTAAAAAGCTATATCTTCAAGCGAATAAAGATATTCGCAATTTTTTTATTCAATCAAAATTTGATCTTTTCTTAAAAAAAAAGTTTTCAAATATACCTTCAAGTATACCTTTTTTTTTATTAAGATCAGGGTTCTTCTGAACTTATAGAGTTTATTTTTTAAATATTTTCATTCGCTTAGGAGATATGACTTTGTCAAAGGAACATAAAAAAAATCGCAATGTATAGTTATCGATAGCTCAATAAAAAGGCAATTTTGCAATTAAAATTAGCTTTTAACCCTCACAGGCCCTCAGAATTATGCTACTATAGCCACAAAAAATCACTCAAAAAATGGAAGGTCTATCGAAATGTTTTTTATGGGACTTTACAAAGATCACTTTACAAACTAATCAGTTTCCGTTCAAAAAGATTTTTTTAATTTAAGTTATCTTTATATATTTTAAATATATATAAAATTATATTTTAAATATAACTAATAACGAAATTATAATTAATTAAATAGTAAAATAAACCAAAAAGTAATTTTTTCAGCATTTTTTTGAAAACTCGACGCATTAACTAAAAAAAATCTGGTACAGTCGAGGCGTTGCCCGACAGGCGAATACCCTGCACCTTTTATCTTGAAAAAATTGTTTCTTCATAATCCTTTTAAGAATTTTCCAATTGAAAATAAATTTTTTTTTTGCTAAAAATTCGATATTTATACCTTTAAGCTACGTAAATTTTTACCGATTGTGATGAAACTCACAGGCTACGTCAAAAAAACTATTAAAAAGTAAATGGGGTAAGATTCAAGTTGATATGTTGAGGGGTGTGGGGAAAACACGGTTAATTGATTGTGGGGGGTCCGCATCGATAAAATTTGGATGTAGATTTGTTTATTAGAGCCACATTAATCAGCTTACCAAAAATTGTAATTCGAGGTCGCTTTTTACCATAATTACGTAGAATCAAATATTGACGCCGTTTATTGGCAAGGGGAGGTGAAATTTGTATATTTTTGGCTATAACATTTTTGATAAAAATATTAAATGGCTTGGCTTAAGACCGCGAAAATCTACTGCGGGTGAACGGAGAAAGATATTGACATGATTCAACAAACTTAAATTGCTCAGAAAATATGCGCTTTTGGTGGTAAAGTTTCGTATCTCTAGCTGACGGACGATCCCGAAATTATGATTAGTATTTATTATAAAGGACTTGGGGTCTGCCGCGCCTCCTTCTGTCCGTTACATACATTGCACTAATTTAGTATACCCTTTGTATTTTTAAGGACAGGGTATAAAAAATAGGAACATTTAAATTTTTTTTAAGAAAATGTGTTGGTAAAGAATTCTGTTGCCAAATTGGATTGTAAAAAAATTGGATTAAAAATATTCAGTAGTTTATCACAATTAAATAAAAACGAAAAACACGTTGTTGCTCACTAATAAAATTTTTCATAAGCCCGCGATTATAATTCACAACTGCTTGAAACCGACGTACTACTCAGTGCAACCTTTTTAAATTGTTTTTTGTGTACTTATATTATATTAAGCAAGTAAAGCAGAATTTAATTAATATTTATTAAAGTTTTTTAGGTTTTAAAGTTTTTATTGAACTCACTATTTTATTATTATATAAGGCTGGCATTTATAGAAATACGCCTAGAATACTATACTATTATGATTCTGAGTTTACTTAGCAGCAAGAATAAAAGAAAAACAAGTTTTTGACAAATAATGAAAATAAAAATTACTGAACAATTTTTATTTAAAATTGTTCAGTAATTTTCATTTTTGATTTTTATTATAAAAATTGCAAAGTAACTCTTATTTTCAACTTTAAAATAAAAATTCCTCAATAATTTTTATTTTTGATTTTCATTTTTATGTTAAAAATAAGAGTTAAAATTTAATTTGAATTAAAAAATCAAAAAATAATATTTATTTCATGATCTTTATTTTAAATATTATAAGAATTACGGTCCCTGGCTTAAACTACAACTTTTAAAGTTATCATTAATTTTTTCGGTAGCTTTTATAGTAATTTTTGTACTGGGAAACTAGGCAAGATTTCAACATAAATCTATAAAATGTTTCATTATTTAAAAAAAGGACCTAAGCGCAGCAATCGTTTGTTCATACAATGAGATAGAATTGGTTAAATCGATTGGACTGATTAAAATATATAAGCTCTATGGGCCACGCCTTCTTTGTTTCGCGTCATATACTCGTACTTGCAAAAACTTTGGTATAGGGTATAACAATTTTGTTTAACATTTAAATAATTATATATTCCTCAGGGCATACTTTCACAAAACTGTCAAAATAGATTGACATTGATGAATCAACAATTATACCCTGTCAAAGGGTATACTAGATTTTTTAGAACGCAAGTCCTCTAAGCCAATATGCTTATCATAAGCTTTTTATACCCTGTACCGTATGGTACAAAGGGTATATTAAGTTTGTGCAAGCCGAAAATGTATGTAACATATAGAAGGAGTCGTCGGAGATACCCCAAAGTTACCTAAAATATGATCAGGGTGAATAGAGAAGTCGATATACCCATGTCCGTCCGTCTGTCCGTTTGAACGCCTAGATCTCAGAAATGGTAAGAGCTAGAGTAACCAAACTTTCACATAAGATCTCATATTATTCCATAGGAGACAAGTTAATTTTATTTTTTTGATATCGGGGATAAATTATATAGCTCCCATATGGGTGTTTGAGACGACCTTGACAAAAAAAAAAGGTTTTAGTATACATCTAATTCGTTTGTTCATGAAGATACGTAACCAAATTTGGTATTTGAAACTTTTTTATGGTTCCCAAGTACTGTACCAAATATCATCAAAATCGGTTGACTATATCATATAGCTCCCATAGGACCGATCGGCCAAAAAACTTTTTAAAATCAAAATTCGCTATATTTTGTTTTTTAATAAAGATATCGTAACTAGATTTGGCGTTTGTAAATTTTTTAGAGCACTTAAGCAATGTGCCAAATTTGAACAAAATCGGTTGACTATATCATATAGCTCCCATAGGGCCGATCTTTCAAAAAATCGATTTTTTAACTAAATTTGTTGTGTTTCGTTTGTTTATTAAGATATTGGAGACCAAATTTGACATTCTTGAGTATTTTATAGTTCCTCAGTACTGTACTAAATTTAATCAAAATCGGTGGACTATATCACATAATTCACATAGGACCAATAGGTAAAAAAAAAAGTTTTTTATACAAAATTCGATGTGTTTCGTTTGTTTGTAAAGATATTTGAACCAAATTCGGCATTCAGATCTTTTTCAAGGTGCCAAAGCACTGTGTCAAATCGGTTAAAAAAAATTGTTGCTTAAAAATTCTTCTGTTTTTGGTTTTTTATGAAGGCACCGGATTTTATTGCAAGCAAGTGGTACAGGGTATCCCAAAGTCGTCTACGCCCAAATTAACGTACGCCATTTTTTGACTTAGTTACATCAAAATATCTAAAAAATCTAGATTTATAGTTTTTATTTGCTAAAAATGGATTTATCATGAAATACTTTAATTCAAATAATTTTTATTTTCGAATTATCTGCAAGGATTTTCATATGCTATAAATTTTTATTTTTAATTATTTATTTTATTTACTTAACGAGCGAAGAAGAAGAAAAAGTTTTAAATTGTTTCTTTTTATAACAAAAAATATCTTTAGTAAAAAAATGGAGAAGAGTTTTTAAAAAGTCTAGATTTTATTTGCGAAAATGGATTTATTATAAAATTCTTATACTTTAATTTAAGAAAGGATTTTCATATGCTATGAATTTTTATTTTTAATTATGTGTTTTATTATATAAAACGAGTGGAGAAGATAAAGTTTTAAATTTTTTGATTTTACAAAAAAATATCTTTAGATTAATTTTCAAGCAAATCCATTGACAAATGAAGAAGAGTTTTTAAAAAATCCAGACTTATAGTTTTTATGGTTTTAATAAAATAAGTTCTTAAGAAGTGTCTTGGGGAATCTATAAAATTTCATATTAATTTAATGTTTTTTTTTTTTAGAATCGAAATTTTTCGATAAGTATCTTTTGACAAAATTTAAATGAAGGAACTACTCATTCTTGTAGAGCTAAGACTTACATATTTTTTTATTCAACTGGTTTAATCTTACAAATAGTTTTTAAGTTTTAAGTTTTTTTAGTTTTAAGCCAACCAAATTCGTTTATTTGCGAAACAGATTTTCGTGACATTTCTGCAGTTGTTTGTATCTCTAAAATACGCTCTCGAAAAAAAAGTGCTTACAAAAACAAAACTTTGTCAATTAAAAGCAACTTGTCGCGCATATTTTTAATGCCACTCCAATTTGAAACCCTTTTCACAGATCGATGTCCTGCGTCCTGCTTGTCAAAGTGTCGTATAACAAAAATCACGACAATATTAATTGCCAGACATTTGTTTAAGCCAAAAGCAAATTGAATTAGTTTTTCTAGTATTTTTCGCAACGTTTTCTTCGAATTTTCAATTTTCCCAACTGTTGTTTTGTAGACGTCTGCGAAGGTTTTTCTTTTCTTTGCATTTTTTGTTCCTTTTCTTGCAACTAAAACCGAAGGAATATTCAAATTCGGCAAGTCAGCAACAGCCGTTTGCCACTTCTGGTCGGCATTAATTTTTATGCCACAACTCGGGCTCGGGCCTTGAAGTTAAATCACTTAAAGCAACACTTTTGCTTTACTTTAAATATATATAGTAACGTATATTGTATCTATGAAGTACATATGTATCTTTGGTGCTTTAGAGCCAGCTTTGAGCCGTCGCAAATTTGCCATTATCACATATCATTGGCGCCTTGGTGCCCGGCTTTGTGTGTGCGCCATAAAAAAAGGCTCCATGCAGATTTGTATCTTTGTATCTCTTATTTGGCTGACTCTCTTTAGGTTTATTTTTTTTTGGCTTTTTTGGGTTGCTGCTGTGTTACCTGTGCGGCAAAGACATAGCGCCCATATATTTTACCAAGACATTTTATTAACACACACAAACACACAGATACAGCTACTACCACGGCTGTATCTGTGTGCGTGTGTGTGTGTGGGTGGTTTTAACCATAAATTTGCTTTGGTAAATCCTTGTTGTCGTTTTGTGATTTAAACTTTTGGGCCAGCAACGAAATTCGGATTGTTGTCATTGTGCGCACCGTAAAAAAAGCCAAAAAGCCAAAAGCCAAAGCTCTGCCAAATTGACAGGCCGCCAAAATGGTCGCCTGGCCGGTCGGCCAGTCTATTAAAGTGGCTAACGAAATTGAAATGAACTCACTGCCTTGCCTTGGCGCTTTGACAATGTGCCAAAATTTATGACAATGTGCGAAAATCCCAAGTATCTGGAATGCCACGTTACCAACTTGACTCCTCCGAGCTGCAGTTTAATTGACTTTTGCTTTGGGCTGGCCCTGTGTGCCTGGGGCAGGGGCAGGCCAGAGTTTACAAGTGCTGGGCGGGGGAGGAGAACATCTTTGGCATGCAGCTAAACAGATTGACAAACAAGCCACAGCCAGACAGGCAGGAACCACATTCGAGTGCAAACCGTCCGTTGTAGGTAAAGTCCAAGATTTGTATTTGTTGTTGCTGCTGCTGGAGTTGTCTGAACTTTTGCTATTGCCACATGGTCTGGGAAATTAATGAAGAACTCACAGAGAGAGAGCGAGAGAGATCCCAACTTACAGCAAACAAAAATCCATATAAAATCAAAGCCAAACAAGCTGCCAATGCACACTTCATGCACTTTTATTTTGCAGTTAAAAACTAAACTAAACTCGGAAAAAGATACACCCACACACACACACACACACACACGTGCGAAACTGATATGCACATATGAAACTTATATACGAAAAATACACTGCAAGAAAAATAAGTTGGACTGCAGAAAAATGTTTTTAAAAATCGCAATATTTTTTGAATAGCAAGAAAGTATCATACTAATATTGCAAAAGTATAAAAAACTGGAAGACAATACCATTCTTAATTCTTTACATAGCAAAGTGTATGTAAATGGAAGATCTTACTGAGCATCGGAAAGGAACTCTTTTATTTGTAAATCCCTTCTTTATATAAAACAAAGTTTATGTTTTAATATTTTTGTAATTCCAAGACGATTATATAAATAAACAGCTTCTAGTGAGGATTATTAAACTCCTTAAACGAGAACTGCAGACAAGGCGATCCTCTATCATGCGACCTCTTTAATTTCGTGATGGAAGGGGTACTGCGGAAGGCCGGTGTACATCGCAATGGCACTATTTTTTACAAGAGTGTCCAGCTTCTTGCATACGCGGATGATATCGATATCATCAGGCGTTGTAAGCGAGATGTTACTGCTGCATTTTCCGCAATCCCATGTTGTAGCGGACCGCTATACTTTTGAAGTGGTCAAGGAATTCACGTACCTTGGCACCGCCGTTAACACTGAAAATGACATCAGCCTGGAGATAAAGCGGAGAATTACATTTGCCAATAGGTATTACTATGGTCTCAATAAGCAGATGTGCAGCAGAGACCTCTCTCGAACGACAAAAGTAACACTCTACAAGACGCTCATCTTGCCCGTGCTCTTATACGGCGCAGAAGCATGGGTTGTGTCACAGACAGATGCAGCTATTTGGGGTGTTTGAGAGAAAAATTCTACGCAAAATCTTCGGTCCCGTACGTTTTGAGGAAGGCTATCGCATACGGATGAACCACGAGCTGTACGAGCTCTACGACGACATGGTTGTTGTCCAGCGTATCACAATAGAACGTCTGCGCTGGCTCGGCCATGTCGTACGTATGGAAAATGATGCTCCAGCGAAAAAGGCATTCGAAGCGAAAGCCGACGAAGGAAGATGAAGGGGACGCCCACGACTCCGATGGAAAGATCAAGTGGAGGAGAACCTATCCTCCCTTGATATTTCTATTTGGAGAAGGCGCGCGCAAAGCAGAGGCGCCTGGCGAGAGCTGCTGAGGTCGGCCGTAACCCGAGAGCGGGTTGTAATGGCATTACGATGACGATGAAACGAGAAATGCCAAATCGAGCAGTGTCTTTTCAATAATTCATGAAATTATAACAAATTGAATCAATTAATTCGAAAATTAAAATTAACTAAGAAAATTTCTAACTGATTGATTTAAATTTTTGAAACCTCCAAATCTTTGGAACTGTCGATTCATTCTGAGTCATATCTTCTGATTCCTTGATATGATTGCTAATGCCACCGAAAGGTTCAGGACCGTTTTGTTTTTCGCAGCAACTTTTCTTGCCAGTTCTCCTTCTGCTTTGTTTCCGGGAATATTCTTATGTCCTGGGATTCATTTCATGGAAACTAACTTTTTTACATTTATTTTAATTCGGTTTTACTATATGTCTACCACCTCCTTCCTAATTTAAAAAAATTCGAAACTTATAGATTTTCTTTGAATCGAGATAAAATTCTACGTTACCTCAAATTTGAACTAGTTCAAAATAGATTTTTCATATTTTGCACAGTTCTTCGATCAGTTATTCTAATTAGTTTAAGTTTTAGTTTTTCTAATCGAAGAATTATGAAAATCATGAAAAACAAAAATGAACTATTTGGAACTATAATCATTTTTTTTATAAAGATGCTTATAGATCCCTTAGTGGAAACAAAATTTAAACTGTTTAACTTGTGTTTATTGTACTTTATAATATATAATAAAGCTAATAAATTAAAAAAAAATAAAAAAAGAATTTTTGAGAGAATTAATGATTTGATAATATCATAATAATGTATTTCATAAAACTCCAATGCAGATCTAAAAAAAACGCAACTCAAAGAAGTTTGAATTTTTTATTTACTAAGTTAGCCTTACATATGTTTCACAATTAGCGTCAAAATACTTAGAGTTTCGCCTTTCGGGCTTTAGCTGAGGCAAAGGTTTTTATAATATCATCAAAGTCGATTTTTCTTGCTAACTCAGATTCTAAATACAAAGTTGGCAATTCGGAGACTCGTTTCTGAGTTGAGTTAATTTTTTATTCTTGATAATAGACTGAACCATCTTTCGGCGCTAGCAACTGATACTGGCAAACTGCAGAATATTCTCAAACGATGCAGATGTTTGGAAACAGAGTATCCAAATTTTTAGCTGTAATGGCATTTAACAAGTCGGGGTAGGGGAGCATACAAAATTCCGAATTTTCAGTAAAATTTGCCTTTCACTTTTCAATTGACATATTTCAAATTAAATTTTGTCCGACACATTAACAGGTTCTTTTTTATTATTGACGTACTTCCTTTTTGATTTTAGAGAACAACGACAGAACTGAAAAAATTTTGTTTATGTTCCTGATTGCAGTAAACCGATCTGCTATTCCAGCTATAATTGGGTCCCTGATGAAAAGGAATGTTTCTTTTAAAATCAATTTCTTCTGCGTTCAAGTTTTCTTCTGGAGTCCAAGATTCCTGATAATTTCGTTTTTTCTTCCGACTGACTGGGAATGTTAATGAAGTATCTGGTAAGCCTTCGGCAACCGTTCGACATTTTCCTAAAATGCTATGAGGCTTTCAAGTTTTTCACTTCGAAGTTAATCGTTGCTTATTTCTTTTGTAAGATCAAACTAACATAGCTGCTGGCTGTAAGAATCGTGAACCATATGGACTTATATATTTGACGATTCAATCAACATCGCATTTAGTTTCCGCAGTAAGATGAAGATCTTTAACTTTAGTAAGAGCTTTTCTTAGTCCCGGTAGATTTTTGGCGAAAGCTTTAACAGCATCAATTCGAGCAGACTATCTTGTGTCTAATAAACTTTGGAGTGAATTTGGTACATCTTCTGCGCAAACTGAGGAATCGAACATGGCTGACTTATTAGCTCTCCGACTGCTACGCAACGTACTTATTTTTTACATCGATCAAAAATAATGGTAAAGAAATGTCTCTAGTTTTCGAAACAATTTTTGAATTACGAAAAAGCATAATACTCTATTTTCTTTAGGCAAATAAATTAAGGTGCGCAATATATGGGCCATACAGCGTCTTTCTCCTAATCAATCAGTTACATATAAAATATCTTAATTGGAGCTCCATAACATACACTTTTGTATCACCATATTATATATATATAGGTAAACAAAAAAGAATGTTACGGAGCTCTGGTAGAATGATAATTTACTATATTTTTTTTAAGCAAAGAACTTCCCAAATGACTAACGAGTCCAGGCCCCACCGAGAGCCCAAAGTCGCAAACCTAAGAAAACGCCAACAATAAATAACAGTTATTGTAGTTTAGGGAAGGTTTTTGTCCTTAGTTCATTTGAACACTGACAAATGAACTTAGATCCTCGGAAATTTCAATTATCTGCAGTTTTCAGTAAATATCCACTTATAAAATGTAATTGATTGCTTTTTTAAGAAATGTTAGGATCATTTTGAAATTTTAGCCTATTAAATATTATAAAAATGTATTCTAATTTTTGCCATCCTTAGACAGAAAAAAAAATTGGCCTACAAAGTGGCTATCTTCACTTATTTTTGCCGATATTTATTAGCATTTACTAATATGTATTTTATGTTTATTTATATTTACTAATTATAAATATTTATTCATTTATATTATTTATATTTAATTATGTATATTGACTTTCATATATCTAAAAAATTAAATTAAAAATTTAAAAAACCCCCGAACTTAAGTAATTTTCATTTAAAAAGTGAAAAATAATAAAAGAAACTTAATGTTAAAGTACCTAAGAATCTATTAATAATTCTAAAAAAAATACGTCGCGTTGGGGGACACGCGAGGGCAGACGTCGTTGACGGTCGTATCTTACATGCAAATTTTTTGAAGTAATTCTATGAAAGTTTTTGAAGTATTTTCTTAATTTTGTTTTTAAGTTAATCTTTGTTGCTTAATTAGACTATTTGTATTTAAATTGTTAGTTTAGGAGCGGTCCCCCAACGCGACGTATTTTTTTTGAATTATTAATAGATTCTTAGGTACTTTAACATTAAGTTTCTTTTATTATTTTTCACTTTTTAAATGAAAATTACTTAAGTTCGGGGTTTTTTAAATTTTTAATTTAATTTTTTATTTCATACTTTTTATAGGTAGGTTAGGTTAAGTTAGACTTTAGTATATTAAAATATACTTACTATAATTTAGATTCTTGTTAAGGTATAGATTACATTTAAGGTCAAGCTCGTTTGCTTTTTTTTACGCATTCTCCCCACTTTCACTCCCCACAACTTTTAAACGGCTCGACCGATTTTCATCATGTCTAGGAACACTCGCACATAAGTCACCTTTAATACAAAAAAAAAATAAATTGAAATCACTGCATGCGTTCGGGAGTTACGATGCCACAGACAGACAGACAGTCAGACAGACAAATTTTAAGCCAATCGGACAAAGTTGATGTTTTTAACTTCAAATGGCCATAACTTCTAAACGAGAAGAGATAGAGCAAAAATAGCCTCAGATTCGAATCAGTGGCGTCGTCAGCTTCAATAGGACCAAATTTTAAGCCAATCGGACAAAGTTTATGTTTTTAACTTCAAATGGCCATAACTTCTAAACGCGAAGAGATAGAGCAAAAACGCAAAGAGATAGAGAAAAAATAACCACAGATTCGAATCAGTGGCGTCGTCAGCTTTAATAGGACCAAATTTTAAGCCAATCGGACAAAGTTTATGTTTTTAACTTCAAATGGCCATTACTTCTAAACGAGAAGAGATAGAGCAAAAATAACCTCAGATTCGAATCAGTGACGTCGTCAGCTACAATAGGACCAAATTTTAAGCCAATCGGACAAAGTTGATGTTTTTCTCCCCACTTTTACTCCCCACAACTTTTAAACGGCTCAACCGATTTTCACCAAACATGTCTAACAACACTCGCACATAAGTCACCTTTAATACAAAAAAAACTAAATTGAAATCACTGCATGCGTTCGGGAGCTACGATGCCATAGACAGACAGACAAACAGACAAACAGACACGTCAAACTTATAACACCCCTCTTTTTGCGTCGGGGGTTAAAAAATTAATATTTCTAATATTACAATATAATAGTAGTTCCTATTTATTTATTTTAAATTCATATTTTTTTTTACTAATTTATAGTTATTTACATTTATTCTTTTTTTTTCTGATGACTTTGTAATATGAGATTAAAAAATATCGGAAAGATCGGCGAATGAAGATGGTATATCAAATTTACATCATAACGATTATTATCTATGCAGAAAAAGAAGCTTCCTAGCTAAACTTTTCTATAAAATTAATAATAATAATTACAACAACTCCAACAATTTGGTTCTAAACCTTTATAAAATCTTTCTAAATTTAACATTTTATGAATTGAAGTACTTAGATTAAATATTTATGTCATTAAGAAAAAATTGTATTTTTATGTTGAGCTATTTTCTTTAAGTGTATTATGAGAGAATGGATTCAGTTGCAGAATTTTGTTTAAATTTAGTGTGCCCGTTTTAAAGTATGAAAGTTAAAATTGTTGTGCATACAGATGCCTGGATATGTAAACGAGGCTAACACTAAATCTATTACTCTGGTTTAGGCCAACGTCTCATATTTATTTATTTCGAAGGGCGGCTTTGAACAATAGTACGTTGCCTAAAAATATGGCCAACTTGATTGCAAATTATATCTTAACTTGTTTGAAATGCCTTCAATATTATTAGACAATATCTTGATATGCTCATAAATACCAAGTGCTTGAAATAGAATGTTTAAAGTTTCTTATTCAAATCTTTAAAATAATTCATTTGGTTAGGTTCTGTATAGTTCGATCACAGAATTTTATTTGCATTAGCTTTTCATTATGATAGATACAAAAAAAGACTTTATTATTCAAGCCCATTAAAGGACTTTGATTATATGCCTTATATAATGCCTTTCTTAGATCATCCATTCACCTAAAACTGCTCCAGAATTCTTTCAATGTAACCAACTAGCTTAAATACCGATTTTCAGTGGCCTGCCCTCTCCTCAGATCTAAGTGCCATAAAAAATATTTAAGGCATGCAGGTTTGGCATATTTTCGAATATGATAGTCCTGGCAGTATGCAAAAATGTAAAAAAAAATGAGAACTTCGTATTTTTTGTAACACTAACCATATTCGATTAAAACCCAATTCAAAAATCAGCCACGTATATTCAAGTTCCCAAAATGCATAACAAAAATAGTTCCACTAGCTAAATCTCAATTTTGAGTTCAAGAACCAGCAGCCTGATGTTGGCTATTTAGTAACCCTTTTAGAACCAAAGTAGCATATCCTGTTTCAATTTGTTGTGGCACTTAACAGTTCATAACTTTGATTTGAACATTTCTTTTCACCAGACCCAGCAAAAAAAGTATGCAATAAATCATGCTCCTGGTCAATTGCGTCAATTCAGCAGAATATTTTCCAACACAATACAAACGACGGAGTTGGAATCACTTCAATTGGATCCTGGTGAATCGTTTCGATGCTGTCTTTGTGCCCTCCTTCACTCCTCCTACCCACAAACACCACTCCTCTCACTCTGCTGCTGCCAACATGCCGCGCTTCATCTGTTAGCCAGCGGCAGTGTCTATAAATATTTAAATTTCAAGTTTGGCAAAACTTTTTTGCATGCATTACGGCGTCGTCTGTGGTGGAAGTCGTGGGGGAGTTGGAGGTGAAGCGGCAACGGCAGCGACAGCGACAGCGATATCGACGGCGGCAGCGTTGGCGCCAGCTGCTACTGCGCACAGTGGTCGAAGTTTAGAGTTTAGCTGAAATTTAAATTTTTATTTAAACAAATTTTGAAATTTATTATTTTTTTTTGCATATGTGATAGAGTTTTTAGGCAACATTATTTTGATATTTTTTTTTTTTTGAAAATGCCTATTAATTAGCGATATATCAAAATCTATAATTTAAAAATAGCTATCTTGTAAACAAAGAAAGATATTTGAATAATTTTTTGTTTTTTTTTTTTTTGTATAATTTATTATTTAAATTTTGTGCTTATATAGTTCTTATTATTTACCGAGTTTTCGATAAATAATTGTTTAATTTAAAGGATTTTTCTCTTAAACTAAGAAAGATATTTGAATAATTCTTGTACCTTTTTTTTAAATAAAGAAGAAACGAAATTAATGATTGATAAAACTTAAATTTTTAAAAAATCCTTCACTTTTTTTTTAATGCTTCATTTTATATATATTTTAACAATATTTGTTTTTAACTTTCTTAAAGAGCTGAACTTAAATCAAAAATAAAAGTGATTGAAAATATAAAAAATCGGTAACTTCTATAATTGTTGTGAAACTTCCCAAAACTTTTTAGAATACAATAACTTAGCTTTAAGCTTGGTATGAGAGTTTATTTTTATATTTTGCAATAGAATTTGAAAGCAAATATCGGCACCTTGTTTTAAGGGGGTCCTTCTATGTAATACCTCATTTCCGAGCGCTATTTTCAAAAATTGATTACTAGAAAACTACAAATGATTTCGGGACGCAGTTTTTTGTATTGTTATCATTCATTATTGATCTTTAAATATTTTTTTTGGTTTTACATAAAAATATCCTTCACTGCGTCCTCGTCAAAAGCGTCCAGAGCGCACGGGGTGAACGATTTTGACCGATCAGATTATCAGAAACCAAAAAACTTTTAAAATTAATTTTTCTCATCCCCTTAGCTATGGATAGACACGAGCTTGTTCAAAAATTCAAAAAATTCTTATAATAATAGAATTTTGAAAAAAAAAATTTTTTCTGGTATGCAAGGCTGTTAAAAAATTTTGGACAAGAATTTCAAAAAAATCTCGTCTATATGTTGCAACATGTTTTCTGATGATAAAAATGTTTAATATGACAAGATCGGTCAGGGAAATTTTTGGAAATCGTTCACGATTTTTTGAAACTGTTACATAGTAAGACCCCCTTAAGATATTTAAGGTCACAGGCCACAAAAATAAATTTTTTTGTAAGGTAGTATTTTTTATATACCTTAAGCAGGCGATATTTTCAGTGGATCTCAATATTTTTTTTTAACTTTTAAATATAGGAAAAATTTTCCAGAGATATAACATGGGAAGTAAGAAATGACTAGTCACTGAAATGCCATAAATATCATGGCTAAGACTTCGACTTAGACCGATTTTCTGAGCTATAATTTTTATATTCTGGCTTTCAGATAATAGGGAACTATTTTATTAAAAAAAACTATTTATTTTGTGTTGTAAGCCAAAATTGAATTTTTTTAATAGCATATTACAATTTATTTGTTAATATATATTAATATATATATATATAAAAGTTACCTACCAATAGCAGGCATTGCCAATCATTGAATAATTTTTGATAATCGAAAAATATTTGAATAATTATAAAAGCTTATTTTCTTATAATACAGCTGATACTTGAAAACTATAAGTTACTTCTCAATAATATGACTTGGCAACCATTGAATGACTTTTGATAATCAAATAATATATATATATATATGTAATATGGCGTCGTTTGCTGTCCCTATCGGTCTACTTTTGTAGCATCCCTATTGAAAAACACGATTTGATTGACTTATAAAAACTCGTTTTCTTTTATTAAACTATTAATATTTTTGATATTTATATCTAAGTTAGTTGGTAAAGCTTCAAATTTTTCTCTATTTTAGTCATACAAAGCCTTGATTAAAAATTCAAGAGCATTTTAAAGGTTTTTCTTAGAAGACTGCTCGTTTTAACTTTAAATGTCATGTTTACTTATAGAAGTAATATCGTATACCATAAATTATTGAAATTAACTTGAAATTTTTTTCAAGAGCCTAAAATCAGGGGGCACATTTTTTCGATCTTCTGTCGCTCTTGTCTTTATCTCACTCATAAAAACTCACAAGTTCATTCTCTTCAACACTCAGCACGTCTTTTTAAAGAGATTCATTTTCATTTTCGCTTTTCATTCATATTTCACTTTGGTTGCGTTCACTTTTCAAATCTAATAATATAGTCGCTTCTAGTAAACCAGCTATGTTTGTATCCTGTGATATTGTCTTCTAAGTTACCATTTTTTATTAAAAAGTTCTTATTTAGCTTAAAACTCGCTACACACATAATTTTAAAACACAAAATATAACCACACGTCTTTGTGACGTACTCCTTGTGCGTTGCTCAGAATTAAGTGACTCACAGGCTAAGCTGAGTGAAAGTAGTTGTTGATAAAATGTGAAAATTATTTATAAAACTATGTACCAACGTTAACTCTGATTACTGAACTGTCTCTTTATTAGGTTAATAGCTTAGGTAATTGCGATGAGTCATCTTTGCGATGTCTGTGCAGACTATTATGCGGAAGAATTGAGAGGTTGAGGTGATTTTCGACTGACTGCTGTCTGGAAACCTTTTTTGTTACTTTGTGAATACTCAAACCTGGTTTAAAAAGCTTCTAATGCTCTAAGCTTCTCAGATCAACAGCCTGCCGGAATAGCCTGACACGTTCGATATTTCTCACTACAAAGCACCGATGTATCGATACATCGAGGCAGTTTTTGAAAGCTCAGATTGTTCATTTTAAAGATGATTTTATTTCATTTTTTGTACTATTGATACAAAAATAACCAACCCCTTCAATTATAAAAGATGTAATATTTATAAAAACAAATGATATTACAAATTAAAAATGTTATGTATCGAAAAAACAAAAAAATAACGCAAATATAAATGCTGGTATGAACGTTTCATATAACAGTGCTATAGAATACCTTATGTTCAGAAGGATTATGAGATAATCACCAAAAATCGCATAAAATGAGATAAGTTTTAGTTTTTCTAAGAACCCTTACATCGTTATTATTTGGACTGCGGATTCAGTAGCTCAAAATCTTAGCAGTAATCTATCAATGATAATGCGTCTATTTTAATATAAAATACTTCGTAATAAAAATATCGATGATCGCAATAAATTTAAAAGCTTCGATATAACATTGATGTTGCTTCCAGCACTAGGCTGAGGCATTCAAATCTTCAATCTTCATTCAATTCAATATGTACGAGAATCTCGAAAATTCCATTCCATTTCGCAGATTGGTTAATCCTTTTCTGTTCCTCTCATTTCTCACAGCTCCACTCGAAAGTTTTCAAAAATTTTATATAACTCAATTAATCTCAATTAATTTTAAAGCCAATCTGAACATTTTCGACCACCGTGCAGCGTCGGCGCTGCCAACGACAAAGATGCCACCAATTGTGCGTCCCGTGTCTGGCCGCAGTCAGTCACAGCCCATGCTTAACCTTTTTTTTTGTGTGTATATTATGTATAAAGTTTTTTTTTTGTTGCTGTTGCAGCACTTGCAAGTGAGAGATGCTTGATTTTCAATGATTCAATAAATTATTTATATTAGCGCATGCCAGCGGAGACGGAGTAGCATCCGTGGCAGCCCCAAGTGCACCAAGCTTCAATTAGTTGCACTACTTTAAGTTGACTCCTGAACCTTTGGCTCCTCATCAGTGCATGTTGCAGGACTTGGCAGTGGCAGCGTCGTGCACATTTAAAAGCTATAAATCACTGGAGCTTTTGGCAGGCGCAGCAGCTACGAGCCGGTCATGATGTCGACCAAGTTGCTGGCTTTGGTAGTATATACCTTATTAACGGGGGTAGTATGAAAAGTAAACTGTCTAGAGAAGCAGAACGTTTCTATTTGGATAACTACTACAAAGCAAGTTTGTAGTGATGTACTTTTAATTAGGCTTCTGCGTCTTCTCTTCTTCTATGGCTCAACGAACACGAAGTGGGCTTAACCTGTATCGCTCGGCTCCATTTCTATTCGAAGCTTTTTGGATACTATCATAGTCATGGGATTTGAAAGGAACGACTGACTGGGGCTTCGACTCCTTGCGTGGTATTACCCTCACACTTCCAAGCAAAAAAATCTTTGGAGCAACTGAGGGGCCTCCTTCTCACATTAGCTTACCCCTAGAAAGATGAATCCAGGTACTAAACAGGGAGTATCTAGTATAAAGCTGGAGGCTGTGAGCTGCTTGGATCGGTCAGTTAAGAAATCGGCGCTGTTCACTCCCATTTGACAATCTGATAACTTTCCTAGCAAGTGCACTCCAAAGACCGACTCCACCCCCCAAAAATGCAGATCACTTGAAGCAAATTTTTTTTAAATCAGCATCCGATAGAAACTCGGGCTATATGTTGGCTGGGCTAGTCTATTCATAGATTCGTCTGTTTCTTGGGCTACGTCTCGAAAAGTCCTTCACCTTGTGATTTTAAACATGCTCAAGAACTTTCTTGGACATGGTCTTAACAAACTTCCATAGCTGCTTCCTAGGATATTGTACATTTCTGGGCTTAGCTGCTTTGTCCGTTCCCCGCAGTATACGATGTTTTTGTAGACACTGCAGGGTCCTCCGTAACATCACGCCATTAGTTTTTTGTATCATAATTTATTTCTTGTTGCAACAGAATATAAAGCTATATTTTTTTTTAACTGGTTGACCCAGATGGCTCAGTCTTTCAAAGCAATCAGCTGATGCAATACTCGTGTTATTTATTTTTCAACCCGCCCTCGCAGTGGCGCTAGTCATGTACACGTTGATATCATTAACTGCTGCACACTTTAACAAATACTCTAATCTTAACCTGTTCTCACCCACTTGCAGCAATTGGCGCCTATCAACCAGAGTTTGTGGAAAGTATTACAAATGTTTCTATAGCTGTCGGACGCGATGCAACCTTCACGTGTCACGTACGCCATTTGGGTGGATATCGTGTAAGTAACATACCCACAAAATCACGCGTCCACATACTCGCTTCTGTGGTAAACGAAAGGAAGAAAAAAAATACAATTAATGCTTTGGGTTTTCAGGTGGGTTGGCTAAAAGCTGATACCAAGGCTATTCAAGCTATACACGAGAATGTCATCACGCATAATCCACGCGTCACTGTCAGCCATTTGGATCAGATCACATGGAATTTGCATATCAAGGCAGTAGCTGAGGAGGATCGTGGTGGTTATATGTGTCAGCTAAATACGGATCCAATGAAGAGTCAGGTAAGTGCAAGCGATAGAATTAGTCTTAGATTATTCGAGGCTTTTTTGTATTACTTGATGGGGATAGGTTGATAGAAGTCTTCCCAAACACTTATGCCTGCAAAAGGTCCGTTGTGATGCCACTTGTCCTTATTTCTTTGTATCGTCTCTAAGCCAACCTATTGATTAATGAACAAATTAATCTTATTTATTCTGATTCCTGCGATATCAGTAAGCTTCCTAATTGTTTCGTATCCCAGTGTGTGCAGTCTCCTCCGACATAGTGTCATGCATCTAAACAGGATTGTTTTCTCATATTCTACCTCATGATAACTCTTGCAGTAATCAAACAGATTTAAATCTCCCTTTCGCTTGGAAAACAATACAGTTATCTGGTAAAAGGATGGTTCCAATTAGATATATGTACTTGATATTGATTCCATCACTCTAAAAAATTATTTATAATCATAATGAAACAACATTGTCATCCTGGAACATTTCCTCCAGTATGGTTAAAGAACGCCACAACTACCTCCAAACCCTGTCCTCCCGGAACAAAGTCATGCTATGTTGGGTGCCTGGACACTCGGGAGTGGATGGTAACACGATCGAAGACGATCTAGCACGACAGGGTGCCTCCACCATGACTACATCTCCTGCGCCGTTTTGTGGTATTGGTTGGTCCACAATCAAAACCATGATAAACATAGGAGAACATAGGAGATACTGGTTCTGCCTTCAGGGCTTCGTCAAGCAAAAGTTCTCGTCAAACCTCTGGATGCAATCAAGACAAAAGGTCTTGGCAGAGCGGACCTAAAGCTCCTGGTAGCTTACCTATCTGGCCACCACACTGTTAGATATCATCTACAGAAAATTGGCCTATGAGACTCTTCAGAGTGCAGGCTCTGTCTAGAAGACGATGAAACCACCAGGCATATTCTCTGTGACTGCCCAGCGCTGGTATGGGACAGAGCCTCACACATGGGAAAGGAACGGATTAGTCCCTTCCATCTCAGGTCAACACCAACAAAAGACTTACTGATATTCATGAGGAAAGCGGAAAGTCTTTTGTTTTAACCTTAGGGTATGGTACAAAGACCTTTTGGTCGCAGTGCCCCACCACTCTGTGAGGAAACCCTTTTTCGGAAAAAACAACATCTTAGCAGATCTCTAGTGTATAGTTTCATTTGCGACTAATGCAACAGGAAGTTATATTTTTTTACCATTCTCATAAGTCTGCTCAACTGTATCCCCTTTTTTTTCGCTTCCCCAGTGTTGGTCAACTTTGCATAGTGCAGCTTGAAGAACTTGTCCTTCTTTGCCACAAATGGTGTTCAGTTCAGTTCAAATGGGTTTACAGCACTTTTGTTTGTATTCGTATTGAATATTTTTGTTTGTGTAATAATTTTTTGTATTGTTTTTTGCATTTTTGTTTGAAAGCAATTTTCCAAAGTGTCCGAGCAAATTTTCTTGCGGCATTGAGCAGGATTACTTACGTATGAGTGTGTGGGTACATGTGTGTGAGTGCGTGTTGTTGCTGCTGGCCAAAGTGAAAGAAAGCGCAACAAATCGAAAGCGAAAACTATGGCCAACCAAACTCGTACGCACTCATACATAAACACACGCACACACACACGCACACAGAGTCGAATAAATTCCAAGCGCCATGCTTATGTGTGCAGCGTACTTGCAATATATGAGTATCTGTGTGAGTGCTCTTGTGTGTGCGTGTGTGCGCTCGTCTGGCTACTCTCACGTACACTCATGTGTCCAGCCAAGTGAAGTTTATCGCGCCAATAAAATGTATTTCATGCTTCCTTAATTTTTATTTTTACTTTTACGCTTTGCACAACAAACAGCGACAACAACAACAGCAACAACAACAACAATGACAACTACAACAACAAGTACTGTTAGTTCGAGGGGCAGATATGTCAGTGTATGTAAGTACGTGTATCTGTGTGTATAGAGGCGGACAAGTTCTGGTCTTTGTTTTAGCATTGCATTAAGTATATGAGGGCAGGTTCATAAGTAATCAGTAGTGAACTACAGCGCGTCAGTTGTAAAGCATTTTAGGCTTTACCGAACAGTATGGAGGGATCTCAACTCAGTTTTGCAGAGTTATATTTGTAATTCAAATATTTTGTGCCCCTTAATATACAGGGTGACTAGATAAGAACGACAGGTGTCGGAAAATAATTAAATTTAAAATGGTGGAAGTTATTATATTGATTCTGGCCCTATTATGAAACTGTCTTCATAACATTACGCAGGTCTACAAGTACCAGGGCCATGTCAGTTATTGGAAAGCTAAGGGTCATTCCCGAAGTAACTTGCTGCGTAGAATTCGAATCGGCCCATTACGTCAAGCTTTTGAAATATTTGACGTCTTTGGTTGCATTTTTTTTTAGATACACTCCGGATCTTGAAATAACTTTTTCAGAATCCCATGGCGACATCCGCTGGCTCTGACTATATTTTCATTTCTGGGTCTTTTTCGATACTGGTCGTTACGATAACTATGTTTTTTTTCACTTCGCCCCAATCTTAGCCTGCTTGCTGGCTTAAAGACCAAAAGAACCTTCTGCAGGATGCGAAGTTATGGATCTAAAATCGGATAAACTATTGTTACTATCTGTCCGCCCTAAATAATATTTATAAAAATCTTCATAGCACTTTAAGCCATCTTCGTGTTTCTGCTATAAGGCGGCTGTGATGCTAAATGGCTCTGCTCTTAGTGATGCTTCCCGAATGGATCCGGGCTCAGCGCCGGTTAAGCGGCTTCCAAAGCTATAGCTAGCCAAGATGCTTAAAACAAGCATTGCTTAAATAGATGACCATCTCATTATCTTCTGAGGGGTTTCATTTCTTAGAAGAAGTTCCTAGCTTTAACTATTCTACGGGCATGAATCCAAGTTTGATACTTTGTTATTATTCAGTGCAAAAACTTCCCACTATTTGGACTAATCATCGCCCATTTGAAATAGTTAGATAAAGCCGACTGGGACTGGGAGCAACCACAGCACGCATTTAATAGATTCATTTCTCATACATATATTTTGAATGCAGCTTAAAAACTGTTCGCTCGGGTCCTCCCTATCCAATAGAAGATTAAATACCCTTGGGTCCTTATTCCTGATCAGCCGTATAGACCTTTCCAAGCTCTGTCCCAAAGATATATGAGTAGGCATGCCGAAAGAATGCACGGTCCCTTCAACGAATTCTGTCGCGGCTGCGGATCTGAAGAGAGGGAGGAAACTGTTTTCCACCTTAAGTGTCAGTGCTCCTTCCTATTCAGAAGGAGACCATACTTACTTACTTATTCCTGACCACCTATAGACCTTTTTCAGCTCTATCCCAGATATATAGCGGGATTCATCAAGCTTTTTAGAAAGGTTCCCCAATAATACTGATACAATTATAGTCGTGCCTGTTTTTCAGAGCTGACCATATGATAATATAAGGGTATCTCTGGTCTCGGTCAGCGTTACCCGTGGCATTAAAAATAGATTCCTTGTACCTAAGTGCATCTGCGCTGTTTCATGATAGGCAACCATTATAACCTATTCTAACCTATAAAAGTGCATAGTTCCTGATTATTCCTAGTTTTTGTCATTAGTTTTTTTACTGTTGAATTTCTCGGATGGTTTGGCTAGTCCTCATCGAAAAAGTTTTACTTACTTTCATCTGACCATTACATAATGATGCAACAGTGACGTCATAAATATCAAATGATTCGTTTATTAGTGTCCATGGTGGGCTACTAGTTGAAGCGAAGGGCCTCCAGTGAACTCATTACTTAAAAATTGTTGGGTGTAGCTTTTGGAGCAACATATTAATTAAGAAGTTCTGCTAAGGTTAATCATTTCAAAAAAGCTTAAGCTGCCGAAGTTGAAATGAATGGAACAACGTTTGCTAGACAACGTTAGATAAGGCTATACAGGCTATCCCAGAGACCTTACGGTCCATTGCGATGCTCAGGGCCGTAAAGAAGAAACCCGGTCGTGAGGAATAAATGTACCGACCGCCCTATTACATCTCAAGCTAAAATCCCAACAGTACGACAGTAATTACTGGGGCCCCTTAGAAAACTGCGGCTCCGGAGGAATTCCTACCCTTCCCCATACCCCCTCTCGAGCGAGCCTGGTGTTGTCTAATACTTGAATAAGAAAGAATGGTGAGCAGAGCGTTAGGTGGATGAAATATCCTATTAGTCTTTTGCCTATTAATATTTTGAGGGCTCTTTAAACAGAGTTCGGTTAGCTGTAGGGATACTTGCCGGACTGATCACGTCTTTAAATAATGGATGTTTTAGGTACTGAGTTCGCTTCCTTTGAAATTTGGAATAAGTGAAGGATGTCTTTTATCGCCACGTTATCTTAGCTAAGACATCACTTCAGGAACAGGCTACCTTTTGGTTTTTAGGTCTATGGCCCGGGAGAATCCCCCTCTCTCACCCCTTTCAATGGGCCTGGTGAATGCTGAGAATAGCGGCAGATGGATGAGACATCCCATTGACCTATTACCTGTTGACTTCCCTGAACCATTTTTTTGAGCTCCATAAATATAACCGGGCTATCTGTAAAGATACTTGCCGGATAGATCAAGTCTTCAAAGAATGGATTTAAAAGGTACTGGGTTCACTTTCTTTGAAATGTGAACAACAGGTGAAGGATGACTCCATGTTATATCCACAGTTTCGACTGAACATAAAAAACAGGCTACAGGCAGTAGGTCTATGGTAGAGTGCCCTGTTACAACTAGTATAACCATCTTTGAGCCGCTCTTAGGTTTCCTAAGTTTGCTAGAGCAGCTTCATTTTAAAGTTTCAGCAGCAAGCTTTCGGCATTGAACTACTCAAGTGGAAATCTATTGTATTTTTATGGGCAACATCCATGTAAATGCGCGGCGTCTGGAACGTATTTTTAATTTTAATTAACAAAACAAAAAAACTAACTAATAATTTGGCTAAATGCTGGCAAGATGTCACAACAAGCTATTTTTTGCCCTCCAACTGCTTGTACAGCTTGGGCACATAGTCATCATACTTCGCTTGGAAGAAATTTCCAGCCACAGGGTTGCTTAACTTGTATTTAAGCGCAAATTTGATTGTGTTAAATTTGGCGCGATGTTCACCACTAGTTTTGGGTATGCGCGGCTCGTTACAGGATAGCTTCTGCGGCTGCTTAAAGACCAGGAATATGTACCTGTGCAGACCCGTGCCTTCCGTTGGTCCGGCGCCCACATAATCGGTCAACACTTCGCCTTTCTCTACCTCCTTGCCAGGTATATTGACCACCAGCCAATGATGCCATTCGCGAAAACGCGGATCTTTGCGACTTGGCGCATCAGGATCTGTCAAAATGACAGTATACAGCGCATCGTCTTCAATTGTCCAGTCCAGTTGCGGCTTTTTCTTCACTTGTGTGGGTGTCAGCACTGTGCCTTTGTTAACCTTCAGGCCATTTGCATAGGTGACCTAGAAAGAGCGTCTTATAAGCCACAGCTGATCAGCAACTTTCGGCTTGCTTACCTTGAGTAGTTCCGACGGCGCATTCATCAATACAACCGGGATAATTCGGTTTTTAAGGAAGCTATCGCCGGGCTCAGACATTTTTATTTGTAAGAATTAGTTGTTTGTTCGAGTTTCTATCTATTAATTTATTAAAAACAAAACGCTTGGGCGACTTTGTTAACTTATTTTATTGACAAAATCAAACTTGTTGAGCTCTGGTTGCCGGTAAAGCAAAAATACAAGACGATGCTCGCCGCTGTGCTCCTCCGGCATGGCGCCTACATAGGCAGCGCGCTTCTCACCCTTGCTTAGCTTATTACTGGGTATATTCACCACTAACCAATGTAGATATTCCTTAAGCGTGGGTGAGCTGCGACTGGGCGCATCTAGATCCACCAAAAGCAGCGTATGATACTTGTCTTGTGGTTACAAGATTTCGAATATACATTTCGAATAGGATATTGGCAAGTTGGTTTTGATTACCATTGTTATTTTCCTCATGTTCGCAGTCAGTCAAAAGACACACTGAAAGTGTTGAGCCGTTCCTAGATCACTTGCCTTTGAATATGCCAGAATGACCAGCTACCCAGATGAAGGAACGTCATCAAAGTGCTTGTTGTTCATTAGCAAAGCTAAACTTTAAGGATCAACTTCTCGGAACATATCATGCTCTTACTATGTTTCAGACAGCCAGCAGACTTGTTGTTTTTTTTTTCCTGAAATTACTTTCGAGTCTACCCTCGCATTTATAAACAATGCCCAAACTATTTCGTATAGTATTTCAACTTCATTTGTTTTTGCTTGCTGTTGTTGTCCTTTTGCTTACCTTTGTCATTTGGCTTTTGGCATCCTGGAACTAGGCACAGCTGTGATCCATAAAAACCTTGACATTAGCATTGCGTTTGTTGTTGTTTTTGTTGTAGTTGTCGCTTTATGACCCTATAGCAGACATAATCAACAAATTTGCGCAATGTGCCTAGTAAATTTTGACGTTGCAAGGCTTTTTTTTTGTGCCTTTAGTGCGTATACTTGATTTACCTTAACGTAATTTTCATTTAACAAGCTGCTTGCTCTTTGCTTTGTCTACTTTATTACACATACGCCATGTTGACTGAGTGGCATAGCAATCAGCTTAATGTCATGGCTGGCGCTTTTAATGATTTTGTTACATTTGCAGATTGGCTTCTTGGATGTAGTCATACCGCCGGATTTCATCAGCGAGGACACCTCATCGGATGTCATTGTGCCCGAGGGCAGTTCGGTGCGTTTAACCTGTCGGTGAGTTACTAACATAAACACAGACACACACACATACCAGCTTAATACTTATAATGGTTATTTTGCCACAAATCCTTGTTGGAATCTTTTCCTTTTTTTTTTTTGCCTCCTGTAATAATGTCAACAAATTAAGCGACACTTCATTTCTCTTGATTTAATGTTGTGCTGCGACTTGCTGGCCATTTACCATTTACCACTTGCCACTTTGGTTTTGGCTTTGACTTTGGCTTGACTCGTTCGTTCGTTCGTTCGTCTGCTCTGCACTGGCCACGTTTAGACGCCGCCATCACTGATTTATGAACTTGACCACGAAAATATATTTTTAACGATTTAACCGCAAAATGATGGAATGACTGCGATAAGCGTCCTCCCAGACGGCTGTGTACGTCTCTGTGTGTGTGTGTGTGTGGAAAGCTATTAGTGCGCTGCGGTCACATTTTGCTTATTTCTTTTTTTTGGTTTTCCACATTAATGTGACTTAGTGCAGATCCCCTAAAATGAATCCAACTTTAAGCAGAGCCAATCAGCAACGCAGGCGCAACGAAATTAAAAGTTGCGTCCCGACGCTTTTAAACCTCCAAAAAGTTGACCAGCCTTTGGGCCAGACAGCAGCCAGACGTTGGCAAGTTGGTTTTATGCTTTTAACGGCATCCAAAATTTTTGAGCTGCCTGCAACTGTAGCCAGCACCAAGTTGAAAGTATCCCGAGGTTGTACTTAGCTGTTATGTTGGCAGCAGCAGCCATGCCCAGCCATGCACAGTGGGCTAGCTACAAAATCAAAGGGATTTGCGCTAGTAAACATTTCTCTAAATTTAAATGGTCTACTAAAGAGCTTAATATTTGTGTAAATACAATAAGCTTAATAAATAGTCTGTTACTTTGTTGGTAAATATTATTTTTATGGCAGCTTTTTATATGGTTTTTGAATGTCTGAATGTGTTCCATCATGAAGAAAAGTTGGACTTGTTATAAACAAATGCCATGAGCAAATAAAACAATGCTTATTTTAATTTGTGCATTATTTTTACTTACTAATAATAAGTATCTCTGGCATAATAGCAATTAATGCTAACAGTTCATTGTCCTAAAAGGTCTATTCACGAGGTGTGTTCAAAAAGTAAGGTGACTTTGTATTTTTAAGAAAAAATATTGATTTATTCATCAATATTTATGTTGTCCCCTTCAAAGTAATCCCCCTCAGATACAATACACTTATGCCAACGGTTTTTCCAATCCTCAAAGCACTTCTCATAAGCACTTTTCGGTATAGCCTTGAGCTCTTCCAGCGATGCAGTCTTTATCTCTTCAATCGTTGCAAATCTCCGTCCTTTCATAGGTCTCTTTAGTTTTGGGAACAAGAAAAAGTCACATGGGGCCAAATCCGATGAATATGGCGGCTGAGGCATGATTGCGGTGTTGTTTTTGGCCAAAAAATCTCTCACAAGCAAAGATGAGTGAGCAGGGGCATTATCGTGATCTTTTCTTCGTATTGCTTCTCGCAAACGGCGCATAACTTCCAGATAATACTGTTTATTGATCCTACGACCATATGGTAAGAACTCTTGATACACCACGCCATGGTAATCGAAGAAAACAGTGAGCAAAACTTTGACATTTAATCGAACTTGCCGTGCGTTTTTCGGTCTTGGCTCTTCTGGCCGCTTCCATTGGGACGATTGGGCTTTGGTTTCGATATCATAACCATATATCCATGATTCGTCACTAGTTATGACTCTTTTGAGTAAATCTGGGTCGACGTTGACGTCATTCAACAGCTCTTGAGCGATGCTCATGCGACGGTTCGTTTGGTCAAAATTTAGCAATTTCGGAACAAACTTCGCTGACACACGTCTCATGCCCAAAACGTTAGAAAAAATTTCATGGCACGAGCCAAGCGATATACCGACATCCTCAGCAACTTCTCTGATAGTGATTCGACGATTTTCCAAAACAATTTTCTTCACTGCTTGAACGTTTTCATCAGTTGGTAACGTGCTTAGGCGTCCAAAGCGAGGCTCGTCATTGGCATCTTCCCGGCCATCTTGGAAGAGTTTGTACCACTTGTAAACATTTTTTTACTCAAAACAGTTTCACCGTATGCTACTGTCAACATTTCAAGTGTTAAGGAGCACTTAATTTTATTTTTTACACAAAAAATCTGTTGATCCATATTTTTCGATAACAAAAAATCGCCGAGCACGCAAAACACTTATAACCTTTACGCCTCTCACAACCAAACAAAAATGCCATTCACTTGAAATTTGGTACAGATGTTCGGGAAGAGTGTACCAACACAACAAAATAAAAAAATCGATAATCGAAAATACGTTGCCCGCGAAATTTGAGAAGTCACTCTGGTACACTCGAATTTAGTCTTATGTTTTTTTCAGTCAAGATTTTTTCTAAACAAATTTTAAATCGTGAGATAGTACATTTTTTAGATAATATCACAGTTACTAATTCAGAAATTTTTATACCACATACCATTGCTGCCAAAACTAGTGAATACCCTTAAAATTTTGCATGTACCCGTAACTAATTAGCGCATAGAAACTCACAAAAACTGAAATCTTTTCTCTTGAAACTCAACTTACTGATCTTTTATGATGTGAATCCTTCATAAATTCAAATGTAATTTTTTTTAAATGCAAATATTATTATTGATATTATTATACACCCATACCTCGCTTTACGGCCTAGATACGTTCCACGAAATTCTAGATCCAAAATGTTTTGCCTAATTTCAGGAAGGAAATTAACTTCGGCATTGGAACTTTTTACACATTCTGGCCATTTTTTTTTTCAAACATGGTTCATTGTTGTAAACGTTAATTCTTTCCATGATTCACTGGTACTGTCAACAGCATTCTTGATATTATAGCTTTTCCAAAATGTTTTAATTGAAGATTTACCATCGGCTTACCTTATATGTTGTCGGAAAGTTCGGAGTTCGGGTGCCGTTTGAGTGACAACATATTCAAACTCAATTAGCGCTAATGCGCCATTTTGTTACACCACTTATGGGAACCACTGCTGTTCGGTTTACTCAAACCATCTCGATCCGTTAATAAACCTGCAGATGTCGTCTAAGTTCTTATCTGCCAAGTCACGTAGGCTTCCTAACGCGAAGCTTCCTAGTGCTCTGTGACGTAAGGACCCCAATCGTGGGCACTCACATAAATAATGATAAACTGTCTCTTCTGTGTTCTCCTGGTCACAGCTTCGGCATCTGACGTTGTAGGGCCAGCCCATTTTCTTTGCATGGTCTCCTAACGGCCAATGTCCGGTTATTGTCGATGCTATTCTAAAGATCATTGTTCTTGGCTTGCTTAGCAGTTCGGCCGTTCAACGCTTGTCGTATCGCGGACAAGTTTCCTTTGCAATCTTGCAAGTGCCAATATTTTTCCATCTGGTTTCAGCCTTGTTCTGAGCTTGCAGAAGAAGTTCTCTCTTGATAGCGCTGAGGGAGTATTTGACAGCTACCTCCGCTGTTTCACCATCTGATGCTCCTTCTCTCGCCAGTTCATCAGCTTTTTCATTCCCGTATATGTTCCTATGTCCGGGAACCCATACGAGAGCGATGTTCATTCTGCTTGCAAGGGCATTGAGATCTTCTTTGCATTGTCTGATGATTTCTGAGTTCACGGTTGGCGATTTGATCGCCAGCAAAGCTGCTTGACTGTCGGAGAACACCTTACATGCTTCTCTGATGCCAAAGACTTTCGCCTGGAAGATGCTGTTTCTGCTGCCTAGGCGATAGGAAAGAGATACTTCGAGTTCGTCCGAGTAGACCCCTGCTCCTACACCGCGATCCATCTTGGATCCGTTAGTATAGATTGCAGCTGCGTCTGCTCTCATTACCCTGTTCATGTCCCACTCCTTTCGCGTCGGGAATCTGACGTCGAAGTCAGTACTGGTGTTATGTAATCTGTTGATTTGCTAGTCTCTTGACCCTTCAGAATACTGCCATGTTCGAAGGTACTAGTCCTCCAGAGTCCAGTTTCTTTGATTCTGGTGGCCGTGTTTGCTGCATCGGACCTAGTTTCTTCACCTTTAATATTCAAATTATGCAAATTACATATATTTATTAATTTTTTAAACCATCCTCGACTTGCTTGGAATATGATGTCTTCAGCAGATTCATTGATTATTCTCATTCTTTAAATTTTCGAAATTACTTAAAGTTTTTCCTGGATCCGTTTGTTACTGTCCTCAATCCATATAATTAAAAGTTCTTCCATTTTTTAATAATCGAGTTTCTTTAGCGTTTTAATCTCGAAACATTAAAAAAAAAAGAAATAAATAAAAAAAGTTTTTGTGTCCGTTATAGCAAATCATTTTAGGCCGTAAATCGAAACCATGCCTTAATTGTAGAGGGCCGTTATAGCGAAATGCCGTATAAAGAGTGGCCGCATAGCGAGGTATAGGTATATTTTAAAAATACTTTGCCCAAAAAACAAAAATTGCATGTTTACATAAACTAATTGCCAACGTCAAGCTAAATTGTAAAAAAAAAATTATAAATATAAGTAAAATAAATTATTTGAAAACATTCATCAACAGTTCATCTGCATTAAGTTTTGCTTAAACTAGTTGTGAATTATAAGCACATGTCATGCATTTTTGAACTAGTTGAGAATTTCTAAGACTAATTGTCCTCACATAAATGATTTAATCTTAAACGGAACCGTTTTGTGGTCACTTCTCGCCCTATACACAGTCACTTTCCTTGGTACTCCTTTATGATAGTAGTTCCTCAGTCCCCAGTACCCAACTGCTGTATGGAATAAGCTCTATTGAATTTAATTGGTATTATTTCTTTATGAGCATAGAACGTATGATAGCAGACGTCTAGCGTGGTACAATATACTTATGTTCTAGATCTTCTGCCCATAGATTTTAAGTTGGAAATGAGGTCTTTATGTTAGGTAGGTTTGAAAAAATTTATAATCTTTTGATTAAGTTCAATTGTTATAGGTTTTTATAAAAGAAGAGAAATTTTAGGACATTTTTTTTTATACCCTGTACCGTATAGTACCAAGGGTATATAAGTTTGTGCAAGCCGAAAATGTATGTAACATATAGAAGGAGTCGTCGGAGACACCCCAAAGTTACCTAAAATATGATCAGGGTGAATAGAGAATTCGATATACCCATGTCCGTCCGTCTGTCCGTTTGAACGCCTAGATCTCAGAGATGGTAAGAGCTAGAGTAACCAAACTTTCCATTAGATCCCATATTATTCCATAGGAGACAAGTTTATTTTATTTTTTGATATCGAGGGATAAATTATATAGCTCCCATATGGGTGTTTGAGACGACCTCGACAAAAAAAAAGTTTTAGATGGATAATTTGTTTGTTCATGAAGATATCGTAACCAAATTTGGTATTTGAAAATTTGTTATGGTTCCCAAATAGTGTACCAAATTTCCTCAAAATCGGTTGACGATCGGCCAAAATAACTTTTTTTAAATCAAAATTCGCTATATTTTGTTTTTTAATAAAGATATAAAAAAAAACTTTTTATATAATAGAGGGTATTTACTTATGCCCAAAAAATAGCAGGGAATCATTTTCAAAAAAAAAAGTAAATAAAATATCAATTTAAGAGTGCTTGCTTTTGTATTTAGGAATGTCTAGACAGAACCCCTAATATGTTGAGTAGACTTCTAAGCGGCTTAGTAGAAGTAACTTCATTTTAGAACTAATATAAGAAATATTGACTCAAAAGAGGTGATAAAATGTAAGTCTACTGGTTTAAAACTTTTACAGATTGAGTATGCCATAAATATGTCCTAAAGCCATTAATGAATAGTTTGCCATAGTGGTTCGGTTTCTAAAACTAGCTAGTTTCGATATTAAATAATGCCACAATTTTGTAAATTGTAAAATCAAACTTCCAATGCACCCAAAAATTAATGAAGAGATTTCTTTTTAAATTTATTCTCCAATGTTTCTAAATCGTTATTCATCATTATTGTATTGAAAATTATTATATTGTTATTAGCATAAAAAAGAGACCACCATCCATCAGCTTTATCTGAGATATTTAAATTATAATAATCATTACTGAAAAAAATGTAAGCATTTTGTATAAATATTCTAAAATATTCAAAGGTGTGCTAAACTTCAAAACTTTGTGAAAAAAACAACCAAAGCATTTGGACAAAATTTTTGACCAACCTGCGTATACGTAATTTTAATTACTAAACTTGGACTAAATTGAGATACTATTAAAAAAATAAATCTAAAATACGCTTCTATCTTGCTGTATTAGATTTATTTATTTTTTTTAAATTATTATCTAGTTATAAGCTTCAAAAGGAGAACTTACCTCTCAATACCATCAGTAATATCAGGATATTTCAAATATAGTATTACTGCAAAATTTTATGCATTTTGTATTAATGTACAAAATGTTTAATGATGTGCAAAACTTGCATTGAAAAAATATCAAAAAAATTAAGACCAAATTTTAGACCTTCTTTAATTGTTCAACTTTACATTGCGTATACGTAATTTTAATTATCATACTTGCAATAAATTGGTATACTATATGCAGCAACCTTAAAAGAATCTGAAAAGTATTTAAAATTATTGTACAATCCCATTGTACAACATTTTCGAGCGACTGGGTCACGTTGCGTATACGTAATTTTATTCATTCATATCATAACTTTTGTTTGCACGCTCGCAAGTTTAAAAACAAATGTGTTTTCATATTCAATAATAACATTAATATAAGATAATGGTCATATAAATTCGTAAAAAATCAGACAATTAATTTAAACTTGTTGTTTTTCATAAAAACAGCATTAACAATTTTTCCACAATTTTTTCGACCGACCTGCTTACTTCAATCGTCCATATAAGTCTACAATGCGTATACGTAGTTTTATTTATTAGTATTAATTTCCTTACTCCTATTAGGAGCTTAAGGTTTTTACAAGAGATTTCCAGTTTTCTCTGTTTCGTACAATGTGTCTTGAAATTAAGAGTCTCGTTTATTCCTGGCACGCTCTGAATTTTCAAAATAAATATGTTTTCATATTTAATAGTAACCTACCTATAGTACAATTTTCATCTTAATTTTAAAATATAAGCAAAATTGTAAGTTTTAGTGGAAAATTATATTTCATTTCATTATAATTTAGTTAAACTTAGGGTTACTCTCACAAAGATGTAGGGCACTGAGACCAAAACGTCTTTTGTACCATACCCTTAAGTTAAAGCAAAAGACTTTCCGCATGAATTGCGCATAGGTCATTTGTTGATATTGACCTTAGATGGAAGGGACTAATCTGTTCCTTTCCCATGAAACAGGCTATGTCGCATACCAGCGCTGGGCAGTCACAGAGAATATGTCTGATGGTTTTATCGTCTTCTAGACAGAGCCTGCACTCTGAAGAGTCCGAGAGCCCACCTTACTATTTTAGCTACATCTTTTTTTACTTGCTCATATTTTCATAAAGCTCAAGTTTGAACTAAGGACCAGCTAATCGCTAAGCAGAGTTTGCTAGCTTATCCAAAACTTCAGGGTTGTCAAAATTTTATTTTTTGAATGCAATTTTACGCACTCCAAAAATAAATCCTAAATAAGCATATTCCCTTATGAAAATTTTATTATTATACCAAAAATCTATCAATTTTGCCCACTGTGCATTGTGCAATGCAATTCCAACTACTAACTTTGAGATCCTTGCTGCGTCCAAAAACCTAAAACTGCCTGCCAAGTCGAATGACGTCTACATCCAAAGTGTATGTGTGTGTGTGTGTAGAGCTGTTTCTTTTGCATGCATAAACACGACACACAGATACACACAAACACACACACACACAGTCACCTACTAACGCAGGCTACAACTACATAGAAAGTCGCCAAGTCGTTTAGTCCTTTAGTCTTAGCTAAGCAACTGCTCTTGACTGCTCGGCATTGTGTTTTGAATACCCCGCCACCCCCGCAGCTGCTGATAGTGTTTGTAGGTACATACATACATACAAACATATATATGCTGAGCCTTTTCTTTTCAACCATTTTGCATCTGTTTGCGGCATCATAAAAATTTACCACATCCGTGTCTGCTGCGCTATTCAACTGCTGCTGCTGCTGCTTCAACTACATGCAGTTGCGCCTCCCCCAGCGGAGACTGTTGTCCTTTCACTCCTCCAACCCCAATCCAACCCAACCATGACCATCTTCAGCAGAACAACGACGACGGCTGGCGCTAAAGTCATCTTGTGCCACATTACACAATGGTCGCCGCATGTTAAATGGCCGCCAACAACAGCAAACATCTCCATATTAAATTTAATGGGCAACTGAACTTGAAAATTTCGCCATTGAAAAATTTAAGCGCAACGCCATTAAATGAAATTGATTAAAATTTTTTCGTACTCACACACCCATTGTGTGTATGTGTGTGTTCTCTGTTTGGCAGTGCACGTGGCTATCCGGAGCCCATCGTCACCTGGCGACGCGAGGATGGCAATGAAATTGTGCTTAAGGACAACATGGGCACCAAAACGCTAGGTAAGTCCTGCAACTATTATACAAATATGTTGGCCAGCATTGGCGGAGTGTTGTTGTTGTTTTTTTTGTTACTTTTTATTATAGACCAACTCTAATGTCTATCTACTATCATTTACAGTTAGCTCATTCCGTGGCGAAGTCCTAAAGCTGACGAAAATCTCACGTAACGAGATGGGCTCCTATCTGTGCATAGCCTCGAATGGTGTGCCACCATCGGTTTCAAAGCGTATCTCGCTTAGCATACACTGTAAGTAAACAAGCCCACATTATGTGGCAAGCTCAGCTCATAAGTATATATGCAGTAGTCGAGGGTTGACTGATAAGTTGTTGCCTAACACCTATCTATGTTGCCTTGTTTTATTTTTAGCGGGTTGGTGTCTGTTTATGGGCATCTTGATTCAGTTTAATTAGTTTTTAATCCAATCCAATCTGTGCCTTAAATGAGGCAATTAAGAAACTTTAGATAGTGCTACATTGCTTCATAGAATGTGGCATGTCCAATTAAATGTGTTGTCAACAAGGGTACTTTTAATTAGCCAGTTATTACGGGGCATTTGACACCGGGAATGGAGACAACCATTTTTTATAGGGAACGTTCCCACTAGTTTCTTTGCGTTGCGGCTATCGTATACTCTTTCCTTCGGGGCAGTTTACAGGGAGAATGGTTGTCTCTTCAGTTTTTTATAGGGATCTTTCCCACTAATTTGTTTGCGTAGCGGCTATCGTATCATCCTTTCTACTGCTTTGCTAAGTTGAGACTAAGGATGATGCAGGGATTCATTCGTATCTAGAATTAAGGCAAAGCTACCTTTTTTGAACAACATGAAAGTGGCTAGTACCCCAGACCTAACAGGTTATCTAGGTTCGGTTAGGTTGAGTAGGCAGCTCAGTCAGTGAATGAGATGAACCATAGACCAGGAGGTCCATTGTGTTAAAAGAAGGAGGAAAGAATTACCAGAGAGGAGGAAGAGGGGTGGAAGATAATCAAAACTGTAGCATCCTGTGAGCATCCCTGGTCACTAAATCTCTCCTATTGCTGAACCATTTTGAGAATTCGACCATATCTATGTTATCATTTGGTAGATCATCTATTTGAAGTGAAGTGGAAAGGTGCTACATTTATTCAGAAGTGCAGTGTTGTATCATTCCGCAAAGGCTTTAATGATGTCCAGCCGCTGTGCCAAAGTATTGCCGAGATACGATGTGGGTACAATCGTCTGCCATATTCCAAAACTTATCTTAAAAGAATCAACTTGTTCTTTTTTGCAGCTTGCTTACTCGAACGAGTCAATCTAGCCTTAGTTAAGCAGAAAAACTCTACTCCAACCGACTATACATATATTATTATAAACTCTTTAGGGTTCGATCCGATTGTAGTACAGATCTCCAATTTGCAGCTTCTTCAGGATGTTATTTATTTATTTCCTAACATGCAGTACATATCACAGCTTAGCAAAAAAAGAAGAAAAAAAAAATAGAATACATAATGTATGTAACTCGCACAGGAGGACAGGGCGGAATTCCGATTCTTGAGAAAATAATTTTTCTGATCGGGTTACTAGCTCAATGCAACCTACTTTAAGGTCTGTGGAGCTACCGTGATGGTTTTATAACAGAGTGGGCCTTCTCCGGCATATGTGGTTCGCGGGAAGCAGGGCCGTCGAGAGGGAGAAGGGAAAGAGGATTTCCCCCAGACCCGGAGTTTTTTCAGGTTCCCGGTGTAATTATTGTCCTACTGTCGTGATTCAAGCTAAACGTGTAAAAGGGGTACATTTTCCAGCCGGGCCCGGATCTATCTACCAACCATGTCTGGGAGCCTTTCCCCTATCCGCCACCTTGGGGACGCGCCATCTAGGAATTAAAAGCTGCCCCGAGAGCATGTTGATGTGAATGTTTGTTATATAACGAAAGCACATAGCTGCTTGTATTTTGGTTTGGATCAAACTCCTTCTGCATGAGGCTCTGATATGGGCACGCCAGATAAACTGTCAATCCAGGGTTAACTCTAAATAATGTAGTACACTGACTATTCTGCGTCTGGCAAATGCGTCCAGACTTGTATTCAACAGGTTTAGTTGCTGTTGAAGTAGAACGCTGTGGCGTTCGAGGCATCACTAGCTGTTGCCAGGATGGACGTGTCATCGGTATATGGCACCGGGATAGCCAATGACTTGAAGTGTCCCAAAAGAAAATAATCTAAATGGTTCAAATCACACGACCTGTTGATGGGCCCGTTTCTTGGAATAACTTTGTCACCGAATTGAGTTTTCAAAACGCTGCCCAACATAATTTTTCGATAAATTTGGATTTCCATCTACATTGGCCTCTATAACAGCGATATTTTTTTTTGGACCATGCTGCTCCATGCCTTCCGGTTGATAGTCAGGCATTCTTGAATGTCAAATGAGTTCGAACATTATCTAGAACACGATGAATGGCATGGTCTAATGATGATTAATTGTACGAAGGGCTCCATACATTTTTTTTTTTTTTGGTTATATATCTTTAAGATTTTAAGACTTTGTAGTGGTATAAATCTTTCCATGATGAATTGGTTGGGCTTACTGAATCAAATGTTTCACAAAAATTCTTCTCGGAAATCCAAGACCAATTAAAAAAAACGTCCTTAGGAGCTAATAGAAAAATTTTAAATGTTTACCATCGATTCAAAAAATAGCTTCTTATCTTGGCTCTTTAATCCAAAGAAAGCATCTCTTTAGACTCACCCTTATTATGACTCTGTTTAAAAGAAAGAGATAATAATCGAATAAGAGGCTCATGCAAAAATAAATGCCTCTTTTAAGGAACTGGAAAGTTCATTCCTAGGTACGACCAGCTTGAATCTGTGACTTTCACTGCTATTCCAAGCCAAAAAGTTTTTAGCCTGCCCTCGCATATGCTCAATGCAGTAGTTGCTCATTAATTAGAACACCGTGTGGTCCACTCTGGCACATCATCATCAGTCAGAGAGCGAGTGAAAAGGTAGAGCAGCTTAGCGTCAGTAGCTTAACGTGTTTATCTAATGTTTAGTGCGCCTGAGCGCAGGCCACACTTATCAAGCACACACACTCACAGCTACATTGTGGCTGTGGCGCCCCAAACTATGGCGCCACAAAAAAAAAAATGGAAAAAAAAGACGAACAAAATCAAGAAATTCCTAGAAAAAGCAAGCTGCTTGCTTTGCCGTGCTAACTCGATTGTCGTTGTGTTGTAATCCGTTTAAATCCTGTCACTGATGCCCGGGCATTACCTGCTTGCCTTTGGTACTGGGATGTTTGCCTTTTGCTTTGTGTGGCTGCCCCATGCTGCAGAAGAGGTTCTGTGTGGACGACCGACCGACCGACCACCACCCAGCAGTTTTTTGTCAAGCTGTCTGCTGCACGTGCGGCTGCTGCTCTTGCTGCTGCTGCAGCTTCCTGCTGCCATGTGCAACTCATTCAATCATCAGTGAAAGCAAAGGCAGCTCCTACAGCAGCTTCAATGTGTGTCCTTTGTTGTGTTTGCAGCTTCTCTCCGTTACCTGGAGCACAGTTTTTGCTGCACATGGAGCAAGCACTCCACTTGGCCAAATCACGCATTTTAACATTTTGACATTGTGTTAATGTGGCCTTTAAGTGTGGGCCATAACTTGGGTGTGCTGTCTGAGAGCCAGCAGCTAGAGCTTGCTATCTTGACGCGCCAGCTCCACCTTGAAAAACTTTTTGATCAACTCGGCAAGCATCCAACTACCCCGCCTGCCCCCTTCTTACATTACAATTTAACATCCTAACCATGGAAATTATAACAAGCCAATGCGCTGCGTTTTCTGCGTTTACTTTTCCTGTTGCCGTCGTTTGCGCAACAACTTCCTCACAATTTGTTTGGCAAATGTTGCAAGATCCTCCCGCCTTCCGCACTCAAAACAAAGTTTTTGCATGCCGCATGCCACACGCCGCAATGTTCAGCTGCCATCTCTCACACTCTCACCCGTACTGATAAAACGCAGGAACTTGCAAGTTGCAACTGGCAGCTTGTTCTTGCTACTTGGCACTTGCAACATGCGGCATGGCATTGCATAGCATTTTCCCCGCGCGTTTCCGTCTAGCATGCTGGCTGCCTTCCGCACCATTTGCTGCCTATTGTCGCTTCCTGAAGCTGCTGCTAATTAAGTACGTCTTCGTAATAGGTGCATCCCAAACATGCATCCTGCCGCAATCTCAAATGCAACGCTTAACAATAAGTTGCAACATCAATGTCCTCGTTTAGTGCCTGGCAACAACGATTTAAAGCTTTTGCTCTAATTCGCGTCAAGGCACGTTTGCCGCCTCCCTGCACCCACTCCGTGTAGGTTGCTTGTATGCATAAGGTATGAGTGTTCTGGGTGTACTAGGACTACTCTATCAGGACTACACCTGTCCAGTTTAGGTCTAAAAATTTGCAAATTCAGTGCGAAAATCAAACGCAAATAAATGCGGCAAAAACGCGAAAAATCACGTACGACAAAAAGAAAAATCTCAGTCTGAAGCAGCATGCCACACACACAAACACAAAGTTACAGACACACACATACATACATATGTAATCATGTAAAGATTTGGGCTTAAAGTTTTTTTTTTTCTATGCGTATTCAATTTAAGTCCATTTCAAATTGTTTCCAAGCCTTTATATAAACAAACAAGACTGGGACTCAATTAATTACACTAGGTGGCAACATTTTACAACCAGAGCTGCCACTATATAGTACTTCTATCGAATCTATAGCTCGGCTTACACTAACGCACTTTAAAGTACGATGCAAACTACTTAGCGGCATAACTTATTAAAAAATTTATTTAAACAAAAGTTTCTTTACATCAATTTATTCTACGTGTTCCGAAGCATGACGCAATTATATCAGTAACATGTCCAGTCACCACCAGCGTCAATAATCGCCTGGCATCTCCGCGGCATACTTTCCACCAAATTTTCAGCATATTTGACGGGAAGCGCTCTCCAAATGCGTCGAATTTTTCGGGAATGCTGTTTCAAAGTAAATGTGGGTCTTCCTCGAAGCTTTTGCTTGATGACGGCCCAGATCTTCTTTTTTGTTGATAAATTGACTTTTGGCAGTCGTTAATAAAGCTTTTCGATAAATTTCGTCCATTCTGGGAGCATTCAGGTTGTCTGTGAAGAGATGCAAAGTGCCGAAACCCTTTTTTGAGAAGCATCCCCAAAGATTCATTTTTATAGGGTGTTTAACAACAAAGACCAAACAAAGACCAGGTTCGTGGTATGATGAATAACCCCAAACAGAAGATTCGTCGGAGAAAAGCACGTTACTCCAATCGCGATCAATGTTTTCTGTTGCCCAGGCCAGTCATTTTGCAACGTGTCTTTCGGACAACAGTGGTTTCTTCAATGTGCTTCGCCATTTCAAATTATTTGCTTGCAAATAGTTTCGAATCGTTAGGTGCGATGTATCTATACCCTTTTTCAAACTTAAGCCAGGATTCCGCGAAAACAAACTCACGATAATTTTTGCATCTTTCTTGGTCACGCTTCCTGTTGAGCCACGATTGGAAAGGTCATCGAGGTTTTCCAACTCCTTTTGGCGTTGCACCCACTTCTGAATAAAAGTCTTCGACTTTTTCAAATATTTTGCCGCCGTTGCATAGGACATTTTGGGTCTTTTTGGATGGGTGCAAGAAAAACTGCCTCGAAGCGTTCTGCATATACAGTACTCATTCTGCTTAACGTACTTTTCTGACAAAGTTTTGACTTCCAATCGAACTTTTTTACTAGTGCGTCAAAGACAAAGGTTATGTCTACTCGTAAACGAATTTTTAGGGATCTACTCTTTACCGACTGCGGATAATGCCGTACATGCTCTTACTTAACAGACTGTACCTTCAGAACCAATAAATAAGGGGCCAACCATTCGGCTGGTAAGCACAAATTGAAAGGTAACGATTAGATATTTTTTTCTTGGTTGGTGCAACTATTAATGAAATTTCTGTTCATGTTTGTTGTCCTATATTCAGCTTAGGATCGGGTTATAAAACCCATGACATTTTTCCAGATTTCGACAATATCATATGTTGACCATAGTCATGTGACTAAACATATCGGTAGTGGTGGTTCCACAGGGGCTTTTCGGGTCCGGTCCCGAAGTTGTCTTCAGGGGTTACTCTTTGATGATATAGACATGACCAATTGCTTTCCTGTTGTCAAATTCACTGAAATCGTGTCTCTACTGAAAAAAGGTAATAAACATCAAACCTGAACTAATACGATTCTTCGCATTTTTATTTTATTTTATCGAACATTTATCAATGCTACTACTACAAAGAATTCTTAGCTCCTAAGTGGATCATAGAGCCTCAACAATCAACTTAAATCTAACTTTGTTATGCGCATTAACGTTGACGTCATTCCATGGCTTTTCGCATTTCTGCTTCGATTGTACACCGCCAGGTCCTAGCTGGCTGCCCCGGGACGCCTAGAACCTTGTAGTGTTCCAGAGCAGAGCTTGTCGGGCGATGTTGTTGTTTGGCCGTCTTAATATGTGGCCAATCTAGCTCCATTTGCGGCGTTAGATATCATACGCTACTTATGTCTGCTCCGTGCGTGACCATAAATCCTTTTTTGAAATTCTTTGGGGCCAACAAATTCGCAGAATTTTTCTTAGACACCGGTGTACGAACACCTGAATTCGAGAATTTACAATGGGTGTTTCTTTACAGGATTCACACCCATAAAAGAGCACCGACTTCACGTTAGAGTAGAAAATGTGAAGTTTCGTTTTGGTGGCAAGTTGACTAGATTTATTTATTGCATATAGGCCCCAAATTTGTCGTCTTCGTCCGCACCGCTTTCGTTGGTATTTTGTCAATATTGGTATTAAGCCAGTGGATTCAGAAATCAGCTTAGCTTGGATTGTAGATGAACATCTGGCACCATGTGCAAAGCTTGCTGGATATTCACATTTCTGTGTCACATTTTAATGGGAATGGCCTTTTTTCAGCATTTTTCCCAAGGCTAGACTTAGTCTATATTGCCTATATACAATATGTACGTCTACTTCAATGAGCTCCTTCTCTTCTGATTAGTGAAAATTTTGAGAATCTTTGAGAAGTGCGACAAACGTTAAATGATGTTGAAGGGTAAAATTAAGATGTTGGGTTAGCCATTGCCACCATTAACAAAATTAACAAAAATCATAGCATACTTTCTGGGGCTACCCAGTCAATGCACTACAATATTTGAAAATCGTACAAATTTCAAGTTTCTTCAAAGCTTCATGTAATGTGGTATTTAGGTACAATTTTGTTGTAAATAAATTTCCGACCTCTGAAAAACAAAAACAAATAAAATATTCGTTTTGATAATATATTGTATATTTTTGCAAATCCCAATTTCACCAAGTTCAATATTTTATAAATCATACCAATACGAATTTTTTAATTGGTTTAGATCCGACTGCTCTTTGAAATATATTCTTTAGTAAGCTTAGATTTAATTTATGCCAATTTAAACTTTTTTTGATTTGTTTTTTATTTTCTGATAGCGTGCACAGCCCTGACCGAATTTCTGGTACATCGATAACGAGATGCGACAAAAAAAATAGATTTTTAATAAAAATTATCTTAATAGTTTAGTTATAACAGATATTCATTTAATTAAGTATCTTCTACCTTAGAACGCATCCAGAGTGTGTCTGACTTTGATGTTTTCTTTGATCATAACCTTAAATTTAATTATCATATTTGGGTTCCACCTTTTATTAAATGTTGGTCTAAGAGTTTAACGATTCTTACACAACCAAACTTTTTAATATTTATTTCGTCCGTTCCAGCGTTTGAAGCCCCCAATACCATCCTTATCAGGACATAATTGAATCCGTACAAAAGCAGTTTCTCGTTTTTGCACTTCGAAATCCAATTGTCCCACTGCCGCCATAGTCTGATAGGGTTTGTCTAAGAAAGTTGCCTTCTTTAAGTCGTCAATGGCAATGTACTTTTTAGAAAAGTTATTTTTGTCATACCATCCAGAGTAACTCGTATTTTGACCCTCAGCCTTAGAATTTTGTAGATCTTTCCATGTCTTGTCTAACTAAAATAATTTTCAATTTTCTCTCATAAACGGTCTATTTAATCTATCAATTCTTAAGATTAGTCAAGTTTTCTTGACAATTCGAGCATCCTTGACCAATTCTGTATAATGAGTCACCTCCCCTTGGTCAACTTTTATATTGTAAATCCAAGCGTCTGGCCAGTTATTGATGCGAGTTGTTGCATATCATTAAAAAAAATCACCCACCGGTCTAGAGGCGCGGATTAGGTCATTTCTATATCCTCGCTCTATTGTATTTACTAAAAAATGTACCTATTATAAGGTCAACTGAGCTTACTTCTCAAATAAATAAGTTAATTTATAATTGGCAGCACATTTTAAAGAGATGAAACAAATTACAATCTTTATTTTAAACAAATTGTGAAGTCATCGAAAGGTATGAAAAATTATTTGAAAAAATGTGAAATTTGATTTAGCAAATAGATCAATTTTATTCATTTTCGTTTTGTGAAATTTGCAGCATGGCTGATAGAAAATTTTCTAGAAGAATGATTTTCATATATTTCGTGGTTTTAAAACAAAATAGGGTTTTATGAGATATTTATTTAAACATATCAGCAACTCGAAATGAAGCTATCAAACTTTTCTAAGCCTATTAACAAAAAGTCATGTGCCATGGAAGTCTGCTCTTTTTAAATTTTTGTTTATTGGATATTGTTCACTATATAAGGTTGCACTGTTTTGATTCATAATTTGTGCCCATATGGGTGCAAATGAACACTTTTGTAAGAGATAATATTTTATGTGCGACTATTATTATCTCTTCTTCTTAGCTTTACAATCTTTGGTGGACTATAGTTTCCGCAACACTCTCTCTACACTTGTCCCTCTCTACAACGACATCTCTCCAGTGTTGGATTCCTATTTTTCTGAGATTAGCCTCTACATCATCAGCATTCGTTTTCTTAGGCGTCTTCTTCTTCCTCCAATCGGCTTCAATACATATGATCTTTTGATATATTCTTTCAGTGGACATTCATAGCACATGTGACCCAGCGACCTCTGTCCTGCTAGCGAATCTATGTTTATGGTTGTGTCTTATGCGGTACGATGTCAACCGATAGTGCAGACAGAGCCATATATTTTTCGACATATTTTTCTCTCGAAGCACAACAGCTGAGTTGTATCTGTTCTCTTCAAAACCCCGAGTTCGCAAGTATATCTGAGTACTAGTCTTATTAGTGTTTTGAACATTCTGAATTTTTGGCTGAGTGAAAAAATCTTTGATCGGAATAGATTTATATTAGCGTAGTATACCTTGTTCGCGGCCTGTATTCTTTCCTAAATTGCAACCATCGAGTCTTTTAGTAGATACCATTACACCCAGATATTTGAATTTTTCGTACGCTCTCAAAAACATATTCGTCAATGGCTAGATTGCTAGAGTCAGGATTACAGCTGGATTGAACTATATAGTTTGTCTTATCACACTTATTTGTTTGTCGAGTTTTATTCAAGATTTTGGAATGCATTTGGCCATTATTATTACATCATTGGCTAATGCACAAATCTGAAAGTTGTGATGGAAAGTGCCATTTGGGTTGATTTGCGCAAAACTATATTGAGTAGAAATGTGGAAAGAGCATTTCCTTGTTTAACACCCGATATAGTTCCAGTGCACTAGCCTTATACCAAAACTTTAGCTACAGTATCGCTTAAGGTCATATTAACGAGCTGAGTAAGCTTCAATGGAAATCACAGAAATTAGAGGTAATAATTAATCTTTTTGTGGTCTACGAACAGGCAGTAAATATCGATTTTGTATGGCGAGAATTTTTCAAATATTTGGCTCACTACAAATCCTTGACCTATTGCTGACCTGTTGGCTCGGCCTGTGGTATCAAAAAGTAAATGCCTCGAAGGTACAATTAGACTTTACAGCTATATTTTGAATGAGGTCAAAATATAAAAAATGGCTCAGGATGGGTTAAAACATTTTAAGTTCAAATGAATCTCTTACAGAAGATTACTAGCTAAAATATGAAGTTTATGTTTCTTCGAGATTATGCTCAGATTCACGTCTCAAACATCAGTCGTGGTTGGTTCCAAAGCAAAAACATCTATCGCCATTTGCTGCCGGACCCAAATTTCAGATTTTTAGATGGTGGTTCTTTCGATGCCAACCCGAATTTTCGAGGTTATAAATAAGTCAGGATCCTGGACTCTATTAACGTAGTGTTCGATTCTTTTTTCATTCCTTAAATAAATAAATAAATAATTCCCTATTAGACCCCTTGGAGCAGGGGCATAGGGGATCTCTATTAATAACTGTTCGAACGGCGGTGTCTTTAATTAATAGAGACTTTCATGGCAAATAGCGTCTTTGAGTTAGCGATGCCAGTGCTAGGCAAATGCACCAGTGCTCCTGCGGGGAATCGAGCCACCGGCCTTCGGTTTTAGAGGCGAGTACGCTACCACTTACGCCACCGACGGCCACCATTTTTTATTGCTTAAATGTTCCTACTTAAATTTTGCGGTCTAATTTTAATTCTTTAATGCCATTTGAATTTCTGGAAAGTGTTACAATTATTATCCTATTTATAACTAAATTGATTGCTTTCCACAAAATTCCAACTTTTAGGCTGCATTCCAACGTTTAAACTTCAACCTGGGCACAAGGCGCAAGAGCATATGGAGAAATTAACGTGACCAAATAGGTTTCTGCTCAAACAGTTGGTCACTCTGGTATTTATGCTTGCAATGAGACGTAAAACGCACATAGTTACACACACACGCAGACATGCACACATTCACGCTAAATAGAGGGAGAGAGGGAGAGTCGAACCAGGGCCGCTGACACCTTTCACTTGCACAATGGACGCTCTGTGTGTGTGTGTGTGTGTGTGTGTGTAGGTGGCATAGGAAGTGCACATGCAGAAAAAGAGAGTGTGAGCGTAAGTGAGAGCGAGGGGTAGGGTCGGTGTCGAAGCTACGTTGATGATGATGTCGACGTCATTAGTGCATATTTGTGGCTTTGTTTGCCGCAACTGAGCCGAGACTGAGACTGGTAGCTGGTACTAGTACCTGGAAGCCATAGGCAGCAAGGAGGCGGCATGAGAGTTCAGAACATGCTCGGAATAATCATGGCAAAATTGCAAATCGCAAGCGAAAGTGTTTGCCATGGTCTGGGACTAGGGAGAGAGTTAGGGAGAGAGAGCTAGGCCCATAATGCACTGTCCAAATGTGGCATTGTGTGTGTGTGGGGGATTAAAAGTAGACGCAGTCAACCAGCACTCATGCATGGTCAAGCAGGGGCAGTCATTGCTTGCTGCGGATGTTGCAAGTACTGCTGTTGCCACTGCCAGCGTCACTGCTTCACTGCTGTGTTGCAGCCTCGACTCCCCGAGCTTTTTATGCAAACAAATAGCCAGCAATTGTTGCTGCGGACTTGCATTGCATACTTTTAGGGCATGTGCGTGAGTTACATGTCAATTTTTGCATTGACCGCAGTGCAGCAGGCTCGTGTGGCAAGTGGCAAGACAACACAAGACTGCAAAACTGACTGAAGCTGCTCTGTAACTTGTGGTTGTTGCGACATGGCGTATGCGTGCTTTTGACCAAGCCCATGCATTGGCCAAGATCAGCAGCGATCACGTCTTGCTGCGCCGCAAGCAGTATACTTTTTTGCTGCTGCCGCTCCTGCTGCTATGTGGCAAGTCCATGCAAAAACACTTTAGATTTTCAATTATAGCCTCACACAGCCACATGGGGCGTGTCGTTGCGTGATTGTGTGAACAAATAGATAGTTGATAGATAAGACAGATGCACTCGGCCATGGAAATCAATTAAAATCGTTCAAACTTACCAAAACTGTCCACACACACACACACGCAGACACTTGCACATTGTTGCAAGTTGCTGCAATCAACTATCATTGCATATGGCCACAAATGTCTCGTGTCTAGGTCTAGCTTTTCAAGAGCTACCGGAAGTGCACACAAAAACAGCACAAACTCAAACCTTTTGGAGAGTCGTCGTCTGCTGTACAAGCCACAAATTTCAGCAGCAATAATAACAACAATACCTTGTACAACAGACGTTTAATAAGCCGAAATAAAGAACTGAGTGTATTTTTGTAGTCGTGTAAAATTGTAAAGTGTCAAAGAAACGAAGAACAGTAATAGTAGTAACAGTAAGCATTATGTCATTTTTGGATCCCGGGGCCTATTGTGCTTCAATGCGATCCACGGCTGAAATTAAAAATTAGTTTAGTACAAATGCTGCTGCAACATATACAGTTACTTACAGTGACCATCGCCAGATTCAGTCTCAGCCTCTTTTTCAGCTGGTCCCTGCAGTGCTTCTGGTCGCCGCTTGTCCTGGCGACGGCTCAAACAAGTGACGCCATAAACCACAATAGCAGCAGTTCCTGCTGCTATAAGCGAATTACGCATCAATATCGGGTTAGCTTTAATTAATCCACTTATCTCCAAGGCTGCACCATAGCCATTTTGGACGTGTTTACCAATGTCCATAAGTAATTTACTTATCTCCATCATGTTGACAACAATTGGTAAACTTTAAAGAATAAAGAAAATATTTTATTTTTAATAATTAAAAATCAAATCACCATAAAAGCAGTTGCTGATGACGGCAGTAGCTCAGTTGGAGAGCAGTAGATAGCCAAAGCAGCACTTAGTAGTAGTGCCAGAAATCTCTTTAATCTATAGCAACCCAATATTTCAAGAAGCACAATTTCAACCGTCACGAGATTTTGGTCTCACACTGCGCTATTAGCAGCAGCTGTCATGGATTAAAGTCACAAGCGAAAAGCCCAAAAACCATAAAACTTTAACCCTTGACCTTATGCCTCAATTGTATATAAATCATGGACACAAGCAGGGCAAAAACACAAACTTATGTACATTTTGTTGCTGCAAATGAAAGTTATTACGGCTTTAGAAAAAAACTAGGCAACGAAATTGCTTCGCTACTGCAAAGAACCCAGAAGATATTGTAAGAAGGTATTGATAACCATTGCCATTGTCCTAATATGTGGTCTATCCAACTGATTCAGGAAACTACCGACGTAACGAACTACTTACCTCAATGAGTCTAATTCTACCTAACGTCTCTCCCTATTTAGCTTAACGGAACGAAATCCGCTTTAGGACTCTCCCTATTCAGCTCAACGGAACGAACTCTACCTAAGGTCTCTCCCTGAGTCAGCTCAACGTAACGAACTCTGCTCTAAGGTCTCTCCCTAACGTCTCTCCCTATTTAGCTCAACGGAACGAACTCTAACTAAGCTCTCTCCATATTTAGCTTAACGGAACGAACTCCGCTTTAGAACTCTCCCTACTATACAGCTTAATGGAACGAACTTTACCTATAGTCTATACCCATTCAGCTCGACGTAACGAACTCTACCTAAGGTCTCTCCGTAAGGCCTCCCCCTATTTAGCTCAACGGAACGAACTCTAACTAAGCTCTCTTCCATATTTAGCTTAACGGAACGAACTCCGCTTTAGAACTCTCCCTACTATACAGCTTAATGGAACGTACTTTACCTATAGTCTATACCCATTCAGCTCAACGTAACGAACTCTACCTAAGGTCTCTCCGTAAGGTCTCCCCCTATTTAGCTCAACGGAACGAACTCTACCTATGGTCTATACCCATTCAGCTCGACGTAACGAACTCCGCTTAAGGTCTCTCCCAATAAAAGTTGGCAGACAAAAGATAGGTATGGCCATAAAAAAGGGAGTATATGCTAAAGAAGGCCCTTTTATTACGCCTGTCTAGTGTTTGAATAAGGAAGAATGCGACTATTGGCCTATTGCTTATTGGATATTCGCTTCCACGAACCATTCTGTGGGTTTCATAAACAAAGCAGTTTCGATAAAACTTGAGGAACAGGTTACCTCTTAGCTTTTGCTCTATTACAACGACTATTACCATCCTTGTGCCATTCTAGGGGCCCCTAAGAAATCTCCTTTTTTCCCCCTTTCTCGTCGTTCCAGAGGCTGGGATTAGTCAGACTACCGATTTGAATCAAATTTGGCGTCATTTTTCAATGTTATTAACTCCTTCACTCGCTCTTTAAATTTTTATTTATGTACTAAGTACATAATATATATATACTTAAGAATTTTATATATAAGATATTTATATAACTTATACCATTGCAGTTCATCCTGTCATACAAGTGCCGAATCAATTAGTCGGGGCACCGCTTGGTACTGATGTCCAAATCGAGTGTCACGTTGAGGCCTCGCCCAAATCAATTAACTACTGGATTAAGGATACGGGTAAGTGTTGCACAGTTTGGGGAGAACATGTATCTACGTGTGTGTGTGTTGCAGCTGTAGTCCATTTTGTGATGTGGAGGGGGTATTGGAGCTGAGCGGCATCATTACTTTAGCATTTTATAGACATTCTATGCCTCTCTTGCTCTCTTGCTATCCTTGTTGTTGACGTCACTGCCGTTGTCATTAGTCAGTTGTCAGTGCGGCACGTATGCCGGCTGACGACGGTCTTTGAACTTTTGTGCCGTAAAGCATGCAACTAAAAATAATTTGCATAGACGTGCCACACACGCACACACACACACACAGAGTGTGGCCACAAAGCAGAAGGTTGTCAGCAAGGAGTAGGCCGCTTGCTGACCAACTACTGACCAACAGTTGCAGTGATTTGTTGCCACCAGACAGCTGTGCGTGCGTGTGTGTATGTGTGTACTTGCAACACGCACTTATTATTTAAGTCAGTTGGGAAGTTCAGCTAGCTGCAAGTTTTCAATAAGCTATAATAACAACATGGCGTGCATCTTGGCGACCTTTGTTATATGTGGCATGTACCTTACAATGTTATGTTGCACGCAGATGGAAATAAATGTCAATAGCTGCTGCTGCTGCTTCGTCTTCTACTTCTCTGCCTGATGATTTTGTAGAGTGCTGCGAATTGACATTGTAAATTTACCATTTGTGCGTCTCTTAAGTAACAATGTTTAGTTTTCATTTGCCACTCTACGAAATTTCAACAACTGACTGAAATGCGAGGGAAGCCTAAAAAGTAATTGGCTAAGAACGGCAGCTACGAATATTTGGGTCAATTGCGTCAATGAAGGATCAAATTCGAATCGATGATCGATTCATTCGACATTGAATAGGCGTTTTTAAGGCCGTAGGAATCGCACAGAAATGGCACGTATATAACCGAATAGTTGGTTATGAATCCGATAAGGATAATATTTATCACTCTGTTAATAACCTTGTAGGGTCAAGGATCTTCCCCAGGCTTCTTGTTCCATTGGTTCCCTAGCTCGATCAAGTGGTCTGCTTAAGCTGAAAACCCCGCGGGTAAGGATTTCAAGGGAATCAGGAATAAGAAAGCCTTCTTGTTTGCTAAGCAGTTTCTGCGCCAGAAGGACCACCCGAACCTACTTCACATATCTGTCCCCTGTTTACACGACTTTGTAGCTCTATACAGTATGTGGTGAAGACCTTTGATGCTGCGGTAAATATTCTTCCCTTCACCTATAAAGTAAGAAGGTATCTATTGGAAATACCATCCTAATCCCATATAAATATTTTCATTCTTTACAAGCTCATTGAGTTGTCGAGGGTACAGTGTTTATAATAGTCGGGCCGTCCACATTGTATATGAATTTTAATCAACTCTTGCTAAAGAGATGAACCCACGAATGCCTGATAAAAAAATAAAAGAAGGCATTCATACTCCGTTCGTGAGGAGCTGTCTATCTCTCAGTGGACGCGTCCCCAAGTGGCACTATGCAGAGTTAAAATGCCTCTTGCGGACCAAAGCAGACAAAACAACTGCTTCGAGATGCAGAAAGGTATCGCATCACCAAGATAGAGTAGGACCCTATCGCAACCTATCTACCAGTAACATTTCCTGCCACCGAATTGTCAATGACGTCTGCTGCTGGATTAAGTTGGCAGCGCCAAAATGTATATTTAAAAAATATATCCATTTAATGTTGCCTTACAACCTGCCCTCGTTTTTTGATGTATCTGTATGCTTGTGTATTTGTATGCATGCGTATGTATGTGTGTTAGGCTTGGTGACAAGTTTCGTGCTTATCTCAACCCACCTTAAGCCCCCCTGGCTACAAACTATTACTATGTATTTCAATGGTCCTGTTCTTGTTGTCCTTGTTGTTTTCTCAATCATTAAGCATCAAATGTATTACATGAGCATAAGTAGCACCACTCTAGCTGCGACCCCCCCTCCGGCTGCTGGATGAAGTCCCACCCAGATGCATAGAACCCAGACTATATCCGAACTGAGCTGTATCTAAGCCTTGGCTTCTGGCTCGGTTGTATTTGTTGCTGCGTTTTGTCTTGGCTGCTGCTTGCTCCTGTCAGAGGCTTTATAACTGCATTACGCACATTGACATTTAATCTGAGCACTTTCCACTTGCCAGGGTTTTCCCCGCCCGTAAACCCAACCCCCCTTGCAGCTGCAGCTCTCGCTCTTAACGGCAACAATATGTTCATATAAACTGCTATAAATCGCATTCAAGTGCAATGCATTACAAGCCATTGGCTTGTCAAGGACTCTCGATATTTGTAATGATTTGAATTTATAATAAACTTTGTCACTTACCAGTCGATGGACACGATTATGTTGCACGAGATAAGGATCGCCTTTCCGAGATTACGTATATTCGCTGTTTGTTATTCCCCTTATAGCACAGGAACTGTAGCTGGCGCGCCACAGGACTCAAATGTATAGACTGTTTTATATTTTAATATAAGAATTTAATTATTATAATTAACTTTTGTTACTTACCACTAATACTGATCGAACACGTACTAATTCTTCGTTTCGCAGGCTTCTTTTACGCTAAGAAGTGAGCTTAAGGAGTATTCTCAACTTTTGTTTAGTTTTTTTTTGTAGGGTTTTTCTTTGTTCTGGGGAGAAAAATAAAATTTTATTTGTTACTTTTTGACATAACTGCAAAGGTTGCTTGGTTTTATATGAAATTAAGATTAATTAATTTCATAAGAAATTTAAAATTGGAAAAGTAAGCATGTCTACCTACAAAATATAGACAAGGAGTAAAACCCGCAGAATATGACGCGTAGGTGGCTCTTGATAGCTACAGGTACAGGGTATAAAAATATATCTATAACAATTTCTATTGTCCTCCTAACCTTATTGGAGTAAGCTGCGTGGTATTGTCCGCGACTTCCCTATATTAGATACATTTGTATCTAAAAAGCTTTTTTTTACGTATTTGTTTACTTACCATAAGACTTTGCGCAGAACAATTAATTTCACTTAAAATTAAAATATTTTTATTATTAACACAATATGTTTACTGTTCGAAATCTAACGAATTTGTGAGCTTTGAACAGTTTTGGTTAGAAATATAATATTTGACACTTGTGACATTTAGGATCTAAGTCTACTTTGATTGGACCTAAATATTATATTTACATTTTTAAAAACCAAACGAAACTCCGAAATACCTAATGACGTCATACGAAAAACTTGGTCCCAAGAATATATCAAAATATAGCTGGGCATGCGGACTGACAGGCAGACGAAAGAAGCAGACGGAATAGACCCGCGAACAGACGTACGAACAGACACACCTAAAATCTAACTATTTCATTTGTCCTCCCAAACATTTTGGAGTTAGCTGTGGTATTACTGGCGTCACCTTTATGGTATGCAACCCAAGCTTGCAGGTAGAGGGTATAAAAATATGTTTTTTTGACCAATTCGTTTACTTACCATAAGACGTTGCGCAGAGCAATTAATTTCACTTCAAATAAAAATATATTTCTTTTTCACCACACAATATGTTTACTGTTCGAAATCTAACGAATTTGTGAGCTTTAAATATTTTTGTTTAGAAATATAATATTTGACACTTGTGACATTTAAGATCCAAGTCTACCTTGATTGGACCTAAATATTATATTTACATTTTTAAAAACAGCTAACCAAACGAAACGCCGAAATACCTAATACGAATAACTTGATCACAAGAATATCTTGTTACCAAAATTTGGCTGGATTTGCGGACTGACAGGCAGACGAAAGAAGCAGACGGAATAGACCCGCAAACAGACGAACGACAAGACATTCCTAAAATCTAACTATATCTTTTGTCCTCCCAAACATTTTGGAGTTAGCTGTGTTATTGCTGGCGTCACCTTTATTATATGCACCCCAAGCTTGCAGGTAGATGGTATAAAAATTTGTTTTTTTTTGACCAATTCCTTCACTTACCGGAAAACTTTGCGTACTGCAATTAATTTAGCTGAAGGTTTTACGGACTGACCTTATGCAGTATGGTTGCACGTAAATTAAATATATAAACTGGTTACTTCACCTATGACTTTGTGCACCATTGAATAAAAACTATATTATTTGTTCACACGATACGATGTTAACTGTTGTAGATTTGATGAATTTGTGAGCTTTGAACATTTTTGGTTAGAAATATAATATTTGACACTTGTGACATTTAAGGTCCAAGTCTACTTTGATTGGACCTAAATATGGATTTACATTTTTAAAAACGAGTACGCATCTAACCAAACGAAACGCCGAAATACCTAATGACGTCATACGAATAGCTTGGTATCTGTCTCAAGAATATCTTTTTACCAAAATATGGCTGGACATGCGGACTGACAGGCAGACGAAAGAAGCAGACGGAATAGACCCGCAAACAGACGTACGAACAGACATTCCTAAAATCTAACTATTTATTTTGTCCTCCCAAACATTTTGGAGTTAGCTGCGGTATTGCTGGCGTCACCTTTATGGTATGCACCCCAAGCTTGCAGGTAGAGGGTATAAAAATATGTTTTTTCACCAATTCGTTTACTTACCGGAAAACTTTGCGTACTGCAATTAATTTAGCTGAAGGTTTTACGGACTGAACTTACACAGTTTGGTTGCACTTAAATTAAATATATATACTGGTTACGTCACCTAAGACTTTGTGCACCATTGAATAAAAACTATTTTATTTGTTCACACGATAAGATGTTAACTGTTGTAGATTTGATGAATTTGTGAGCTTTGAACATTTTTGGTTAGAAATATAATATTTGACACTTGTGACATTTAAGATCCAAGTCTACTTTGATTGGACCTAAATATGAGATTTACATTTTTAAAAACGAGTACGCATCTAACCAAACGAAACGCCGAAATACCTAGTGACGTCATACGAATAACTTGGTATCTGTCTCAAGAATATCTTTTTACCAGAATATGGCTGGACGTGAGGACTGACAGGCAGACGAAAGAAGCAGACGGAATAGACCCGCGAACAGACGTACGAACAGACATACCTAAAATCTAACTATTTTTTTTGTCCTCCCAAACATTTTGGAGTTAGCTGTGGTATTGCTGGCGTCACCTTTATGGTATGCAGCCCAAGCTTGCAGATAGAGGGTATAAAAATATGTTTTTTTGACCACTTCGTTTACTTACCGGAAAACTTTGCGTACTGCAATTAATTTAGCTGAAGGTTTTACAGACTGACCGTATACAGTTTGGTTGAACTTAAATTAAATATATATACTGGTTACGTCACCTAAGACTTTGTGCACCATTGAATAAAAACTATTTTATTTGTTCACACGATACGATGTTAACTGTTGTAGATTTGATGAATTTGTGAGCTTTGAATATTTTTGTCTATTGAATATATCTGACAATTGTGACATATGGAAAATCTGTGGCTACTTTGATTTGTCTTTTTAAAACGAGACACAAACGAAACACAAAAAAAAAAAAACGAATGACGTCATGCGAATATTTTGGTATCAGTCATAAGAATTTCTAACTACCAGGATCTGGCTGGATGCACGGACTGACACACAGACGGACGAACAGACATATCTATAAGACTTTCTTTTGCCCATCTAACCATATTAGAGGTAGCTGTGTTGTTGCTACAGGGTTAAAAATAATAATTTACTTACCCTAAAACTTTGCGAAGAGCAATTAATTTGGCTTGAGGGTTTACGCTCCGACCCCTTCTTGCACGTTAATTTTCACGTTAGTAAATAAGTACATACGTCGTATTAAATATATTTTGCACAGTTATACACTTATAAATATTTATAAAATGTAACTTTTTTACAATTATGTACGTCTTTACAGTTGAGAATATTTTAAATTGTGAGCTCCTTATATTTTTGTATATTAAATATATTTGATTCTTGTGACATATAGAAAGTCTGTGGCTACTTTGATTTATCCTACTTTGTCTAATATTTGTCTTTTTAAAAACTATGGAACAGATAAAATGAAAAAAGCCTTTACGTAATGATACACAACCGGAAAAGTACTCCTGAGCAAACGAGCGAATCGAGAGAACTAAGAGCTTATTTTGCTCCGAACACGTTGCGCATTGGATTGCTGTTGCATGATCCAACATGTTGAATGTTATACAATGCGATATTGGTGTCTCTCTTAAAAACAGAGCACAGTTTCAATTATTGCACAGTAGCTATATGAAATAGTGGACCGATTTTGAACAAACTTCACACAAATGTGTAGACTAATATGAAACACAGAAGACAACTTAAATATCTGTTGAATTTTGTTGTAAAATATTGCAACCTAATTTTTGTCAGTTGCATTTTACTTTTAACTTAACTTTTGTGTAAAGCTTGAACCAAATTGCTCTACTAAAGGGTTTTTCAATAAGAGCGCTACAAAAGTTTTAGTAAATAAAAGGTTTTGGATATCAATGATATTCTTTATTCCTGTTAAAGTACATTTGATGCCATTATGCATGGAACTCGATTTCTTTTGCATGGCCACCACGGGCACGCTTGCAGAAGTCCAGATGCTGAACCCAATTTTCGACGGTTTTCAAGCATAAATCCGCCGATACTGCTGCAATTTCACGTTCGATTTTCGTATGAAGTTCATTAATCGTCGCTGGCTTGTTGGCATAGACGAAAGACTTGACGTAGCCCCACAGGAAATAGTCTAACGGCATCAAAACGCACGAACGAGGCGGCCAATTGACTGGGCCATTTCGTGAGATAACACGTTCACCAAACTTGGTTTCCAATAAAGCGATTGTGACATACGCTGTGTGGCTTGTGGTGCCGTCCTGTTGAAACCACATAATGTCCAAGTCCATATCATCCAAAAATATTCAGTTATCATTGAGCGGTAGCGATTCCCATTCACACTAACGTGCCGGTCTTGTTCCTCACGGAAGAAGTACGGCCCAATGACGCCGCCATCCCATAAACCGCACCAAACCGTAATTTTTTCGGGATGCAATGGTAACTCATGGAGTACGTGAGGATTTCTGCCTGACCAATAACGCATATTTTGTTTATTGACGAAGCCATTCAGCCAGAAATGAGCCGCATCGCTGAAGATGATTTTTCGATGAAAATCCGAAACATTTTCTAGTTGTAGCTCAGCCCAATTCACGAACATACGACGCTTCTGGTGGTCAAGCGACTTCAGTTCTTGCGTCAATTTGATCTCGTTAGGATGTATGCCAAGATCTTTTCGCAAAATTCGCTTCAACGACGTCACAGATATGCCCAACGCTTGAGAACGACGTGTGAGAGACTATAATTTGGGTCTTCCTCAATTGATGCGCTAGCTTCAGCAATATTCTCGAGATTACGGGCACTTTTTTGTCTCATTGGCACGCGAACATTTTGTACTGTGCTTGTGGATTCAAATTTTTCCACTAGACGCTCAATTGTTGATCTGGCAGGACAATTAAGACGACCGTAAATTGGGCGTAGCGCTCTTAAAGTTGAGGCCACTGACTGCGAATTCCGGAAGTAAGTTTTAATAATTTCGACTCATTGTTGGATCGTATACCTTTCCATGATGAAATGGCAAACCTTGCTTAAGAGAAATGTGAAGAGAGCGGAAAAAAATATGGCGTCGTTTGCTGTCCCTATCGGTCTACTTAGCGCCACTATTGAAAACCCCGATATTTCATGGAGTTACCATACAAAAATTGAACCAGTGACGCCATATTTGACACTTTATAAAATTGTGGTAATTTTTTATATATGTTAGAGTAAGCAAAGAAAGAGAGAGAGATCGAAGAAACCAAAAATCCTGTAAATTGAGCGTTGGCGAATGATTCGTGCGAATCTTTGCTTATCGGTCGTTTTGTTCGAGTTTTATTGCGAGTAATAAAGAAATTACTTTCTTTATACAGTTGAGCATTGCCAACCTAAAGTTTTTATTATGCTCCCATAATCCAGCATCTAGAAGGTTACATACTTTATTCGTTGCTCTCTGATAGGAAGAGCACTGGCTCAATTTTTGTATGGTAGCTTTGTGAAATATTGAACCAATTTTACTCAAACTTCGCACAGAAAAAAATAAATAACTGCCAGAATTTTTTTCAATTTCTATAAATCGTGACCAATTTTATGCCAAGGTTGAACAAATAGTTAGGGGCGCAGAACTATGAACCTCTGATCCGATATGGGGCACAACTACGCAACTTCTCGCTTATGCGCAAGACAACGATATTATCGACAGATCAGTGATATCGTATCTATAAAAGAAGCCTTCGTCACGTTAGGAAAAGAAGCAAAATTATTATAAGCAAAAGAAGGCTTGCGAGTAAAACAAACATCCTTCTATCAGGAAATTCATACTGGGTACTGCACTTTGGAAAAAATATAACGATAGAGGAATATAACTTGAAAGTTATCGACCAATTTAAATATCTGGATTCGTACATCAACTCCTAAAATAAGAGATTAGGTGATATCAGAGAAAGAAAGCAAGAGAGAATTAACTCCACGGACGACTGCCTAAGTGATATCAGAGAAAGAGAACAAGAGAGAATTAATTCGGCGAAGTCAACATTTGTCTCGCTTTGAACGTTGCTCAAGTCACGCCTTCTGAACAGAATTCTAAGGCTCCGAAAAACAGTGATCCGGCCAATACTAATATATGGATGTGAGACTTGGACTCTAAGGAAATCACATATAAGTCTCTCAGAGAGATCAGAGTGAAAATTTTGGAGAAGTATTTGCGGTCCAATAAGGATACATCCTAATATTTAGCGCGTTCGCTCCAATGAAGAGTTATGGAGAGATATCCAAAAAGTCTAGCTGTCTATGTCAAGTCACAAAGACTTGGGTGGACCGGGCATGCTGCAAGAACGCGAAACTCAATTTAAAAAAAAAAAAACTAGTTTAATTAACCAGATGGAAGAAGAGAAGTTGAATAAATGAAGTGAAAGATGATTTTGAAAAATTAAACGTCCTAAACTGGGACGACACTACAAGGTATGGAGATTATGGGAAAAATATTGTTTGAAAGACCAAAGCTAAATTATAGCTGTAGTGCCATGGATAATAATAAACAATTTGTTGTTTTTTGTAAAATATCGTGACCAAATTTATGGCAGTTTAATTTTGTTGTGGTTTAAACATCTGTACAAAGTTTGATCAAAATTTTCTACGTGCGATTCTTTGCGTCACCTTGTAAAATTCCCTGCATTATGTTTTACTCTGAAAAATTTGCGTTTTTGGACGAATCATTCGTTTTCTCACTTTTATTTAACTCAAAAGCTGTAACTGAAGAAGTATCGAATATAAATCAAGCCTTTACTCTTAGGGATTCTTCAAAAACTTCGTAACGCTCCATGGGTTGAGGGGGGTCTGGCTAAGCGTCACAAGACACAAAAATCATACGAAAAATCTTCATAAATATTCCGTTACTGTGGGAAGGAGGGTCTGATGTAAGGATAAATGATCCCTTATTATTAAGACATTTATTGTTAGCCCAATTATTCGCACATACCAACTTCTAATTTGTTTGTTTTCTTTTGTATAGGTGAAATGATTGTATCATCCAGCAAATATCATGTACAGGAGACATCGAAATCCATGTATGAGACCAAAATGTCAATGATTGTGCGCAAATTCCAGAAGGACGACGTTGGCTCGTATCGTTGCATTGCAAAAAATTCGTTGGGTGAAGTTGACAGCAGTATCCGTTTATATGGTAAGTTACCTCTGACTTCTGGTTTTGTTTATTTTTTTGGTGGGGGGTTGGGGTTTAGTAGTGGTATCCTTTCATGAACAATAAAAACGTGTGCGACAGGCGGCGAACAGTACAACGACAATGGACACGGAAATGTTTGGCAGTGTAACCGTCTGCTGTCTGGGACTAGCAGGGATTGCATGGGATTGTATTTGTTGGGGTTTGGTGTATTGGAATATTGGTGGCATTTGCACCTTTGTTTCAATTACCGTTTGCCGCGTTGGCGGCGCAGTTAACGTTACATATCCGTTAACATACTGGCATATCCGTCAGCATGGCCATACTCATACCCAGTTTTTGGTTTTTTTTTTTTGCACCAACAGAAATACCTGGTCCGAATCGTAAAAATCCCTCGAATAGCAAAGCGGGCGCTGGCGGCAATGTTGGCAGCACCGGCGACGCGGATGCCAATGACATTTTAAAACTAAAACAACAAGTCAAAGGCAACAACTATCCGCCGGAGGACGAGGAGCTTTATAGCTCGGCTGAGGATTTCGAGGATAGCGACTTGCCCAGTGTCTTCTACACAACGGGCAATAAGCCGGCGACTCATAAGCCCGGCAGTGGCGCCGGCAGTCACCATCAGCAGCAGCATCATCATCATCATCAGCAGCAGAAAACGCACAACACGGATGCGAATGGAGCTGGCAATGGCATTGGTGGCTCTGGTGGAACTGGCAACGATATGGACTTTGGCAATGGCAATGGCCAAGGCGGCGGCGGCAGCGGCATTGTAGGCGGCATTACACGAAAGCCGCCTTACTTTGGCAATACCGAGGTGCGTCATGGCGTTATGGACAACAACGAGCTGGGCTCGGGCACGGCGCGGCTGCATCCCTGGCTACTGGGCCATCTGCAGGCACAACGCCAGCGCTGGCTGTGGCATTGGCGGCAGCCGCTTTTAATGGTCTTATCCGCTCTGCCGGTCTTAATCATGATGGCGGCAGCAGCGACAGTTCTTACCATGTTATAATAGATAGCAATGGCGTACTAGACACACACACGCACACATTAACACAACACTCATACAGAAGCAGTTGCAGTTGCAGATACACACACACACAGATACACACACACACAGATACACGCAGACACATGCACACGTTGTAGTTGCAATTGTTGAATTGTTTATAACAAATTTCTAAGCGGCGTGTGGCCAACATGTGAGTACTTAGTATATATGTTTAAGTATAAATTGTAATTATGGTCTCTTTAAAGTTAGTCTATAGTGTCGTTATAAAAACCCCAAAAAATTACAAAAAAAAAACGAGTAACATATAAAGGTTAAATGTAAGCATAGTTCAAAGGTAAAACTACATAATTATATTAATTAATTAGATCACGATAATTGAATTTCAGTGAAAAGTTTGTGAAAGTTCTAAAACCCCGAAATACTTTCTTAAGTTTGGTGGCATATTTGAAGAATGTTTATGCAACATCTGGATAACTAGACATATAAGCAAGTGTTTGGAAATCGATATGCGGCTTACTTCTTTGCGATTTTGATTAAGGCTTTTTCGGGTGCAGAGGCAAAAAGTCCAAGAAAAAGCTTCAAATTTTGTTTTCCCAAAATATTTATTTTTATTTATTTATTTTTAATTTTTCATAGCCTTCTTATACTTAACCCATATGCCAACTTTTTTCCAACTCTTCCTGCTAAAAAGACTTTGTCTACAACAATCCCGTGAATCCCTTTGTGGTGGCGTCTAATTTTATTCGCTGAAAGCGGACTCAAGATGTTCGATATTCGATATGAGAGACCTTAAATATTTTTAAGAGGAAGGTTCATATTTACGAGATCTTTTAAATGCATTTGCATAACCAACTCAGGCTGTAGTACTTCAGCTCTATGGATCCACAACAATCTCGTGAAGCCCTTTCTGTATGCTTTGACTCGAAACGAAGTATGTAATCAGACAGTTATCAAAGTTTACGAAATATCCAAAATTCACTCGATTTTTTTTCCTTCCGAAAAGCGTATTTCACAGAGAGGTGGAGCACTGCGACCAAACCATACCGTAAGGTTAAAACAAAAGACTTTCCGCTTTCGTCATGAAAAGCAGTAGATCTTTTGTTGGTATTGACCTGAGATGGAAGGGACTAATCCGTTCCTTTCCCATGTGACAGGCTCTGTCCCATACCAGCGCTGGGCAGTCACAGACAATATGTCTGGCGGTTTCATCGTCTTCTAGACAGAGTCTGCACTCTTAAGAGTCCGATAGGCCAATTTTCTGTAGATTGTATCTAACAGTGTGGTGGCCAGATAGGTCAGCTACCAGGACCTTTAGGTCCGCTCTGCCAAGACCTTTTGTCTTGATTGCATCCAGAGGTATGATAAGCCCTTTTTGCTTGACGAAGCCCCGGGAGGGAGAACCAGTATCTCCTATGTTCTCCTGCGGCCCATTTGTATATCATGGTTGTGATTGTGGACCAACCAATACCACAAAACGGCGCAGGAGATGTAGTTAGGGTGGAGACACCCTGTCGTGCTAGACCGTCAGCGATCGCGTTACCATCCACTCCCGCGTGTCCAGGCACCCAACATAGCACGACTTTGTTCCGGGCGGACAGGGTTTGGAGGTAGTTATAGCATTCTTTAACCATCCGGGAGGAGATGCTCCAGGATGATAATGCCCTAATAGCAATTTGGCTATCTGAAAAAATGCATATGTTTGCGCCCCTAGTTCGCTTGAGAAGGATATTAAGGACGGAGATCTATATGGCATGAATCTCCGCTTGAAAGACGCTGGGCCAGATGCCCATTGTGGTAGAGATTCTGGTGTTGGGTCCAACGATTCCAACACCTACACCCTGCTCAGTTTTGGACCCATCCGTGAACCACTGTTGCCATCGGAGGTTCCCACAGGGGCTGCCCTCATCCCAAGTCTCCCGACTAGGGAGAAGAGATCTAAATTTCCCGTTGTGGAAAAGTTCCGTGATCATAAGATCTGATCTAGAGCAGATCGATACGTCAGGAAGGTGTCACTCGATTGCAAAATAATTAGATTTCATTTCATTGCAAAAATGAAAAAAAAAAGCATGACGCATTGTCATTTTGCAAAAGCTAAAGATTATCTTCCAAAAATCTAGTTGTCTGTTTGGTCCGTACGAAGAAATTCCTCATACATCAATCCACGATAATCTTAAACTAGATTTTAGATTCTGGTGTGCTCTTTTTGTCAAGATATTTGCTCGATTAATCGATTATTCCAAATCTCTTCCTCAGTTGTGATGTATTTGTATTGTTTCAAGCACCTAATTGAAACAGATGATAACAGTGCCACAAAAAAACATTATTTTAAATCCAATTTCCCGAAAAATTAATATTGGGATTTGAACATAATTTTTGGAACTGGATTGCACATTGGAACAGATTACCATTTAGCATTATGTAAGTTTTTAACATTTTTTAATTTTGAATTTTTAGTAATTTTTTTCGGCATAATAGCGATTCGGAAGGTCTAAGCAGATTTTTGAATATTTTGATAAAAACCTATTTGGATCAAGTGCGCGACTCGAAATTCTTTTCAGATCCATAGTTTCTACGGCAAAGCTGCTTAAAATTAACTAAAGAATTAAAATAAAAGAGAGCCACCCATACAAATCGATCCGCCCTAATGTATAATCAAGCTATTTCCAACATCTTTCAAATATTTTTTTGCTAGTTTCGTTCAAATCGGAACATTACTACCAAATAAACCCAAATCGATTTGGACCATATCCGTCATATATCATACGTTCTCGATCCATCCAAATGTACAATGTATGCTTGAAATTAAAATTTTTATAGTGGCGCAAAATGTAGAATTTTTAAAAAAGTTGATTGAGTATATTTCTATTTAAATGTTTATCCGTGAGATAACCACCTAACCCCATGCTCTTTTTATTTATATATATTTTTTATGTTTTAGATTTGATATATATGAATTCGTGGTCTAAAAACACTTGGCACTTCAGATTTCTAAGAATATCTTGCAAGTACCCCACTTAATAGAATTTTTCGAGGTTCCATAAGAACCAACTTGCTGAGATTTTTTATAGCTCGGATTTGGTATAAGAATAGTTTAACTAGAGTTCACTTTATTTTGTTGGCCACAAAAATATCTCTTTACAACAGACAAATGTTTAAGAAAAAAATTCTTTCCTTATTTGGAATGAAAAACAAGGACATGGCTGCAATTGTTTTAGTTTTAATTAATTGCGTACAATTAAGTAAAATGAAAAGGAAATATTGTAATTGAACTTTAGTTTATCTCCATTTTGTAAAATAATTGCAACGAATAGATACAATTTCAAAAAGCAAGGAAAGCCTTTAGCTGTTCATGCAACATGTTTCGCCTTTGGAGCCTTTTAGCTATGCAAATAAACAAAATAAGACAAAACTTAAATTGCTGTTAACCTATCTGTCGATATAATTAAATTTGCACAAGTCTTCTCTAGATTGGCCATATCTCCTACACAATAACTGTGAGCAGATTAAGTTAAGACTAAGTTTAGAATTAAAATTTATATCCTTATTTTACCCCGTTCCACATTAGCAGAACTTCTACCGAGAAGGCTGCGGGACTGAAGGTTAATTTCTTGTGAGAAGAAATGATGGCAAATAACATATATTTTGCCAGCTGGTAATAGCCCATTTCACTGCTCACAAGGCTTTAGTTCAGGCCTTTGTGAATGTCCTCATCCCATCTATAAATTCATTTTGATATCTTTCCCTGATTCCCATTAAGACAATTTTTACCCAGAAGGCTACCAAACTGCAGGTTAATTTCTCCAGTGATCAGATGATGGCCATTTCAATTTCGCAATCACACAATTCAGACTTCTTTTTCCGGTCCTTTTTTTTTTATTATTAAGATTTAAATTTATGTCAATATTTTCCACGTTTCCCAGGGAGATAATTTTTACCAGAAAGGCTAAGATGATGGCGAATACAATTTATTTTGATATTCAGGCCTTTTTGGTGACGCTCAATCCCATCCATAAATTTATGTCAATAGCTTTCCCTTATTTCTATTTAAACAATTTGTGCCCAGAAGGCTACCAAACTGGAGGTTTATTTCTTCTGAGCCCAGATAATGACGAATTTAATTTCGTAATCCCATCCCATCCCGTCCCGTCGATATTGTTAACGTATTTTCCACTTTCCACAATTTATTTTGATATTTCAGCTGTAAAGATGGAACTAATATGTTTATGGTGACGCGATAATGAGACACAATGGTAACTCCTTAGTGTTTATTATCCTTATTTTCTTGTTGACTTTGATGCTCCAATCTGCCAGGCAGTTTTTTAGTTATGGAAAATGGGATTGGATACCAATGACAGTGCCCTCACATTTTTTTATATCATAGAGTCGAACTTGCCCGGATGCAACCCATTTGCTGAAGCTTATCTGGTTTCGAACCAAACGTTTATAAGCAGTATCAATGAGATTACAAACTCTACGGGATACCAGTTTCCAAAGAAATTGAGAACCAAAATAGTGCTCCATAGTCAGTAAAACTTCAAACTGGCCAACTGCAACCGTGGTTTCCATCGTCAAGCTTCTCGAAGAACGTAAGCAGCACAACTCCTTCTTCTTCAACACAGTGCGTTCTGATGCTTTGAAAAAACATATTTTCAAGGTTGATGAGTGCTCTCTGGTGAGCGTACTTGGATATTCGATCCTACAACATTGGGAAACTGTCTATGTCTGAGTTTGGTCCGTCAGATTTATAGACGGTTTTAGAGTGAATTTGGAGCCACTAAGTATGGTTGTTAGTCGGTGATCTGTTGGTATATGTAACTTCTTGAGGAGGTAAATACTGAGTTCCAGAATGATTCCCTTTAGAAGTTATACTTTACTGTTATAGAGTCGTTGTATTCTACCAAAAATACTCTTAAGAGCTTAGTTTCAATCAGCCTGCGAACGTTTTGAGGTTACAGCCATACTAAATGAAATATTACACAAAAATTCGCAGAGCAGCATTGAAGGGTTCTACATTTTTCCGGAAAACCGATTTGATGCTTATTATTATTATTTTGACATGCTCTAAAAAAAATTAAAATTTAAGAAGTTAGTCTATCTACAAAAATTTTCCAGCTATTTCTATTTCGCGCTATTGCTCGAAGTTCGCTGACAGATTTGTTCGTCTCTCTCCTAATTGACCTTCGCCATGTACTTTTTGGACGTCCGCGGTTTCTTCTGCCCTGGGGGTTCCATTCTAATACTCTATATGCCATTTCGTCGATGGGTTTACGTGGGGGGTGTGTCCCAGCCAACTATATTTTCGCCTCAATATTTGTTTGTCGATCGGCTGTTGTTTAGTTATTTCCCACAACCGTTACGAACCGTTCTTGGCCACCAGATTCTTAGTATCTGCCGGAGACATCTGTTCACGTAGGTTTGCAGTTTTTGTGTAATTGCGGTAGTAACAAACCATGATTCAGATCCGTACAACAGGACGCTTTTGACGCAAGCGTTAAATATTGTTATTTTGGTCATCAAATGTATGGTTTTCGAACGCCAAATATTTTAAGGCTAGTGAATGCACGCTTTACGTATGTAGCCTGTTGGCCACATCTTCTTTAGTGCCCCCATCTGTTGTTATTACACTGCCTAAATATTCAAATTTTTCTACGTTTTCAATATTCATATCGTTTATTACTACTAGGGCATCATTTCTGGTATTGATGCGCATAGATTTGGTCTTAGCGGTATTAATCTTTAGACCAACTTTAGTGCATTCTACCGCTACATTAGTAATTTGAGCTTGCATATTCGCGTGCGTATTCGTCATAAAAACCACTTCGTCGGCGTACAATAGGTCGGATAACTTATCTCTTATACCCCAATTGATACCAAATCTTTCAGTATCCAGGATTTCGAATACCACATCCAGTGTCGTTATGATCAGAAGCGGGGAAAGAGCACACCCCTGTCTCACGCCACTGGATGATGCAAATGGGTGACTTAGTGCGCCATTGTGTAACACCCGACATGTAGCACCATCATAACTGTCTTTAATTATATTAACAATTTTTGACGGTATGCCTCTAGTTTCAAGAGCATTCCGCACAAATTCACGTTTAAGAGCATCGAAAGCCTTTACAAAATCGATGAAGGTGAGATGCAAGGTGGAGTTAAGCTCTAACGATTGTTCAATAATTATTCGTATAGTGCTTATGTGGTCCAGGCAGGAATGACCAGCACGAAACCCGGATTGATTTCGTCGAATTAAATTGTTCAGTGGCTCAGCAATACGATTCAAAATTATTTTTATGAAAACTTTGTTGATTGTCGTTGATTGGAGAGGCATATCTCCAATTAGAGCATTGTTTCCTGTCTCCCTTTTTTGGGACTTTAACGATGACAGCTTCTTTCCACTCTGTCGGCATATGCTCGGTGCTCTATACCTCAACGAATAAGTGATGCAACTTTAGAGACATTGTTTCCGGGATTGCCTTAAACACTTCAGTTGGAAGGTTGTCGATTCCTGCTGATTTATCCAATTTTAGCGATAGAAGCGCCGCACGTATTTCTTCGACACTGGGCGGCCTGCAGTCAATAGATCTGCTGGGATTGCGCCGTCTAATGTTATTGATACTTAGGAATGATGTTATTGTCTGTCAGATGCGGCAAAGGATCTTTTTATCGGTTTGTAAGACGAGCAATCTATCTTTTGCTGGTTTTGGAACCAGTATTATCATAAATTTTTTCTAAAACAGCAAATTTTGTAATGAGAAATGATTTTCTGATGTAATCCTAAGTTCGTTAATTATGCTGCTTATGATTAATTTCAAAGTAAAAGAATTTTTCCAAAGTTTTTAGGTTAATAAACCAGTAAATTTTCCATAGACATAGGCGGCTGATATTTGCTTTAAATTTCTTGCAACACGTGCTCAGGCCATAATTTACTCTAAATTCATTAAAAGAAGCTGCTTAACCTTTCCGGAATGGAGTGAGCTAAAAAAAAAATGCCAATTTCCCAAATCGATTTATTTCAGGTTGACCCAAAAATAAAAAATAAAAGTCAATTAATATAAAGGCTAGTCAATAAACTTTTGAACTGACCGTGAGCTTAACACTTTCCGCAATTTTTGTTAACTTTTGATTGACATTAATCAGTGCCAAGGCTTAAACGACAAAAAAAAATAAACTTAAGAACCTGGAAATGAAAATGAGTACCGTCTTGGAGTGGGTTGATGTGGGTTTGTTCATAATCAAAAAAAAATTGTTCAACTTTTCAACTGCTTTGGCATATGATTTATTTTAAGCAATGGGTGTAGAAAAAGTTGCTGCATAAAGCAATAGCAAAAATTAAGTACACATAATTTATGCAAATTAAATGCTACATTTTGTGTAACACACACATACACCCTCACACACCCTCACACACACCCACCCACACACTTGTCATTCAATTTGACATCTCAATGTAAAAAGCAAGTAAGCGAGCATTGAGGCGCGCAAACACAACACTTACATGTCCCCCCGGCCCTCCATGCACCACCTAGCACCCTACGTGCCACCCATGCAAAGCAACTTCATGTTGCGCCAGCTGCAACAAACATTTTTCAGCCAAGCTGACAGCCCAAAAGCAAACAAGCAGCAGAGCAGTAAAGCAACAACTAGTTGTTGGCCGCATAAGTGTGTTGCCAACAAGCCTTAGCCGGGCTAAGAGTTTTTCGCACCGCTTTGCTTATGGTTTATGGCAGGCGGCAACGACGCCATTGCTGCATTTCATCAACTTGCTGGATGCACAGCGCCAACTATAATGCTAGTGCATCTACAGCTCGTATCCTCGTCTACGTCCTCGTCATCGTCCTGGTCCTCGTCATGCATATGCAAAAGGTTAAAAACTTTGCACTGGCTGCTGCTGCTGGTGTTGCTGCCAAATGTCTGGGCAACATATTTTTAGCCAGTTTTTGTTGTTATGTGCCAACTTTAAAACTGCTAAGATAAAGCCAAAGGCAACTTGAGCACAACTGGCGGACGCTTCAAATAACTCCACAACTGCTCCACTCTATAGAGCATATCCTGTTTGGTTATCCTTTTGCCTTTCATTGAGTTGTCGCATCAAGCAACTTTTGTCCGCTTGGTTTTTCTTGCCGAAATATTTGGTTTGATGAATTGCTTGCCTGCCAGTAAACCACACACACACACACACAGATAAACACATGCACACACATGCATAGCCTTGCAATACATAGACACTTTTTTAATGAAATGAAAACTTTTTGGCAAAGTGAATTTCACTGTATGACGACAACAATAGCAACAACAACAACAATAATAACAAGCACTAACTCTCTGTCTGCTCTGCCTTCACCTGCCTGCTGCTGCACCACCCACACTCTCTCAATCTCTCTTTGACTCTCGCTCTCTCTCTCTCTCTCTGTGTGTCTGTCATGAGTGCAAGGCAAGTGTTTTTGTCATTTGGCAGCAGCTCAGCAGCAGCGCAGCAACAACAACAACAAATATACAAAACCGCCAAAAGCTGCCACTGATGATGATAATAAGACGTTGACAGCAACAAGAGCACAACAACAACAACAGCAGCAGTAGCAGCGGCAGCCAAAGAGCGTAAAAAGTAAATAGTGAGTAGAAGAGAGTGGCTCTCCGACAAAAGCGCAAGGCGCACAGAACGTTGGCACAAGTGTTTCAAATTACATGGACAACGACGTTACCGCTACAACCACCAACAACAATGAGTATAACTTAAGCGCTGTGTTGCGTCTGTGTGCGTGTGTGTGGGTGTGTGGGTGTATGGGTGTCAGTGGCGTCTAAAGAGGGGAGCATGCAAGCTTTATCGGATGCAATCAAATTTAAATGCTTCTTACTAATTATAAGCATAATTGCTAAACCAGAAGAAGTTGAGTTAAAATTTAAATGCCGTTTGAAAGATCCATAAAATTAGTTCCATATATGGTAGTTTCTTAATATATATCTAAACAAGATGTTTTAAAATATTTTTTGATAAAAAATTGAAATATAATTGAATCGGTCATTTCAAAAACCTCATAAATAACTAAATTAGCATTTTTCAGGAATCAATAAAAACTGTTTTATACACAAACAAATGAGCTTTAACGGACTTTTTTATGCTTAATTTAGTATTTGAGTGATAAAAAATTTAAATTGTGAATAACGTTAACATTTTATTAATGAAAAAATCCCTAAAAACTATTTTTGACTTATGTTGTTTTAGCAAGAAATTGGATTAGTGGTATAATTTTTAACCAAAAAAACTGTTAAGGTTATTTAAATTTAAATTTTTTATCACTCAAATACTAAATTAAACATAAAAAAGTCCTTTAAAACTCATTTGTTTGTGTATAAAACAGTTTTTATTGATTCCTGAAAAATTTTAATTTATTGACTTTTGAGGTTTTGAAATGACCGATTCAATTTTAAGCGTCAAACGTAGTCATAAGTCACTGACTAATGTTGTTTTTGCAATTAACGTATTTTTCACGGTATTATTTGAAGACAAAGGATTGTATTGATTTATGTAGTCTTAACCCAGAATACGTATCTCCATTTAAGGAACCATTTTCAGCAAAAAAAGCATGCTGCAAAAAAATGTGACCTATGAGGTTTTGTAAATTACCGATTCAATTCTTATCACAGCTAATTTAAGCGTTTTACTGCCATTAGCAAAACTGATCAGAGATTTTTTTTTTTTAATGTACTTGAAACCTAAAATTGCAAACGTCTAGTTAAAAAACGAGCACCAGATACTAAACCGGTACTACATCGAGAAATCTTTGGCATCCTTTTGTCTAAAGGCTATTTAAATATTGTCTACAAGTTTGACTTGCTATTAAATATATAACGCATATCAAGGTCAATTACTAGACCCTGTTCATTGCAGCTTAAGCTATTGTCAGAAGTGGCACCCTACCAAAAAATTGGGCAATCCAAAAATTTATACAATCAAAATTAAAAATGTAAAAATTGAATTGAAGTATAAATTGGAAAGAGCAAATTTCAAAAGCATCAGATTAATATATTATATAGCCTCGAAAAAAACACTTCTACCGTCAAGGCATTCGAGCTTTGCCAGGAAAATGGGAAAAAGTTATAGCTAGCGATGGGGAATACTTTGAATGATTCTTTGGTAGCCATTTTATTAACAATAAAGTTAAATTTTCATCGTAAGAGCGAAAACGTAGTTGTGCTTCTTATAGTAAGAATATTATTATTATTATTTCAATCAAATAGCTTTTGTTTATATTTATCCAATGAAATTGTGTAACAAAATTTTTTCTATGCCGTGTTATTCCAAAATCATGTAAAATAAGTTAATACGGTCTTAAAACAGAATTGAGTATATTTAGAGATTTTAAACTTTTTATTTAGCATTACTTTGACTTAAGTGAGACTTAAAAATAAAATCAGACTTCGTCGATTTTTCAAATGACTGTTATATATTATATATAAATTCATTTTGGCTTTAAATAAATATTTAGTAGTATGAGCTGCATAAAATTAGACTTCAACCACTACATATTTGTGTAAACAGAGCTCCCTTATAAAAAGTCTACACCATACTCGATTTCCCAGCCATTTTCTCAAAAATCAAAAGATCTATGAAGGTACATTTTTAGATAGTGCCCTGGCTCTGCGTTTGAATGAAATTGTTTAATTTAATTATTATTATAAATAACCAAAATCGCTTTATTTTGTGTTGTTTTGCAATTTCCACAAACTATTGATCGGAGTTTTTTTGCTATTTACGCTTAAATAATTTCTCGTAATAATACCCGCATACAGAAAATTAATCATTTCAGGCCTAAGATCTTTGAATCAGTTTATAGTGAAAATTTTAAATAATAAAGCACAATCAAATACATTATAATTAGCGAGAAACCTTAAAAAACTTAAAAAAACGAAATGTCAAATATATCAGCGAATTTTGAAATGATCTCATAGAAAAAAAGAAAAGCCTATAGCGAAATTTATGGAGTTAGAAACATTTAAACTATTAAACTATAAATTTCGTCTAACGAATTTTGCTAATTTTTTTTTTCTTTTTACAAGATTTAGTTAATTGTGACGCATTATACAGGGAGCTTAGAAAGTCTGAATTAATTCTGTAGGTCCTAGCTCTCTTCGAACAATTATTAATAGATATCCTTATGCCCCTCCCAGGGGTCTGTCAGGGAATTAGTTAGTTACATAGGGAACTTCACAGTACAATAAACAAATTTAGCAAGAAAACGTTGTGGACTTATCTGGATGACGACCTACACCTGGGCGAGCTTCTTTTTTTAAATTTGGATAGTTTTGTTGGATTTTAAAAACTTATTTATTTATGACTTTTTATTTTTTCTAAGCTATCAACTTCCAACAACTTCCAACAACTTTCTTCATATTTTAAATATTTTTCCATAACTGCGTTTTGTTTTGACGATTTTTTTTTAAATTTTTCTCAAACTATTGTTATGAATATTAAGGATCATTGCTCTAATCAAAAGTAAAAAAAAAACCGGTATAGCGTTCCAGTCTTCAACAAATCTATTTACGCGAATGTATATTTAATCAGCCTATTTAAAATTATAGGATACAGCTATAAGCTGTAGGTCCCTGTTCTGTTCGAACAGTTATTAATAGAGATTCCATGCCCCTCCAAGGGGTCAGTCAGGGAATTTTTATTATTATTCAAAATAAAGGATATGGTTCAAATAAAAGATTTTGAAGCACGATTCTTTGCGTTGATATATAGTTTTTTTTTGCCCAGTCATCCGCATCACATTTTAATAAACAAATGTAACATCTTCCTTCATCTTCAAAATAAGAATTAATATTCTATTAAGTATACTTTGACACATATCCTAAGTCATAATCACTATTCGATTATTGATTATGGAAGAGGTATACTTAGGGAAAAGTTTAAAATGTCTTTATCGGGTGAATTAGTAACAAAGTTTTGGTAATTTCTTTCTCTATTCTTCGTCTCGAAGCTGAAAAATAAAAATTTATTTGTCTGCAACACAGTCAAGCTCAGTATATATTTGATATTATTCAAAAATTGAATTACGAAAGTATTAGGGCTAGTTTATTCAAAATCTTTCTTTTGGTACCAAATAACTCGTTAAATATGATCACCTGAGCTAAATAATGCTACACTACTTGTGTTGTCTGTACCCTTACAAAAGTGCATTTTAAGCTCCTTAAACAATAATTTTTGTATTCATATTGGGAGACCAACCCCCTTGCAATAAAAACATTAAAGGTTGTAAATAGGGTTGACTTTTTTTTGAAATTTTCCATAATATCGGTTTTAGATCTATTATTTTTTCCCGAAGTTTTCTCTAGCCTTACAAAAGCGTATTTTAAACTGCATAAATAACACAGTGCAACACAAAAAATGGAAACAACTTCTCTTTTCGCATTCTTTTTAGTGTCTGTTCTACAATTTATTTATCTTTGACAACATCCAAAACTTTTCTGATGAAAACGTTATTCCGAACGGTCTACGATATGTAGACTCCATAAAAATAGTCTTATTCCCAAAAAATCAGGTTTGCGGTTGCGGATATAAAAAAACTACCTTATTGATAACTTTGAGCAAAATCCTTTGGGGGTTTCTCTAGTTTCAGGATGAACTCCAAAAAAAGCGAAAAGAGAAGTTGTTTCCAGCCGATGACCTCGGAAATGTTGCACAGTGTAATTATTTTTATATTCATATATGGGAGATACCCTCACAAAACGCTATCCGCGCCCATGTTTTGTGTGCGCTGCTGCTGCCGATTCTGCTTTGAACGCCTTTCTTTATGCAACTTTTTTTGTTGTTGCTGGCACTTTGCTGCTTGTAAATACGCGTGCCTTTTGTTGCTGCTATTGTTATTGTTGTTGGCAATACATATAAATAGATATGTGCTGCATATGAGTTGTTGTTGGTGTTGTTATTGCTGCTGCTGTTGTTATACTTATGATTGTGGGAGAGAACATAAGTAGTTGTTCGAGTTGTTTTGCCGCTTGTAATGAAGTGCGCTTGTGTGTGCGTGTGTGTGTGTGAGAAAAAGAGTGAGAGAATTTGTGTGTGTGCGTGTGAGAAAAGGCCGCTTAATTGCTCTATTTCGTACTTTTAAATTGTATTTTAATTTCTTATTTCCCCCCGCCTCTGCCCCACACCTACATAAGAATCAGAGCCATTTAAGTGTGTGAGTGTATGTGTGTGTAACTGCTTGTCTTTGCCTTTATCGTTTGCTGCTCAGTTGCTCCTTTCTTTTCTTTTTGTGTTTTTTCTTTCTTTCTTTCTTTTTTTCTCCAGTGTTGTTAAATTACTGCGGTTTATTGTTTTATGCGCTGCAAAACTTGTATCTATTTAAATTTTGTGTGTGGCAACATGTTTATTTTATAACCTCAAGGCAAGAGTGGCAACACCACCAACAACAGCAACAGCAACAACGTCAGGAGTTCTTGTTTTTGGCGGAAGTTTAATTGAATGCCCCGTATGTTGTTGCTGTTGTTGTTGTTGTCGTTGTTGTTGCGGCTGTTGCTACAAGTTAGCCAAGAAGAAGAAGAAGAAGCAGCAGAACAACAACAACAGCAACAAATGGCAATCAAGTTGAATTGTTACACATGCAACAGAGCGTCCAACTTGCCTGCCATTTTGTATTTTGTGTTTTTGAAATTTACTCAAGTTTTTATTATTTTTTATTTTTAATTTAATAACACTGTCCAACAGTGAAAAAGAACTTTTCAAGTGACCTAGTGTACGTTGTAGGTCTTGACGAGTAGATCACGATAGTGTTTTTCAAAATTGTCTAACACCCCCAAAATCGGAAGTTATAAACGGGAAACGGGGGGGGGGGGGGGGGGGGGGGGGGGGGGGGGGGGGGGGGGGGGGGGGGGGGGGGCCCCCCCCCCCCCCCCCCCCCCCCCCCCCCCCCCCCCCCCCCCCCCCCCCCCCCCCCCCCCCCCCCCCCCCACAGATCTTTGTGTGTGTATATATAGTATAGTTCTCTCTCTCTCTCTTTCTGTGTGTGTGTGTGTATATATATATATATATTTATTTATTGTGTGTCTGTCTGTCTGTTCTGCCTTCTGTGTGTGACATTTACCAATATGTGTGGCTGTTCTTGAAAGCATGCCTGGGTTTGTGTGCGTTCATTCTGTTGGGTGGTGAGTAATATCTTCTGCCCACACAGAAAGGATTGCAGGGAATGTCAAAGTAGCTTTATAAAAGGAAAATGTTTTCCTTTCCAAAGTATTATACCTGTGAATATATAGTGTGACCTTGAATTTCCCTCTTTTTGCTGTGGGATTTGAGAGATTCATTTGTTGAAGTTAACACTGAGATGTAGCGTAGAGGCTTTTCAGCTCCTCCTTGAGTTGTATTGGATCTTTTTTTATTGATTCATCAGTTAATCTTTACCGACATATAATTTCAGTCAGTTGACAATTTCACATAGTGTTGAACTTTTGGTCTTCTCGAGATGCTGTCTTTGGTCACTCCGGAGGGTTTGGCAGCCTTTAGTGACCCAGACTACGTACTCCATATGTTACCCTCTGCAGTACCCATTATATTTCCCATCTTAGAAGTACATCCCAGTGCGTTAAGTCATCCAACAGTCTATTTTTATCCTCCCGTCCATGCAATGCCACGTTGCCAGTGTTGGGTTGTCTGGGTGATAACAACTTAGGAGGTATGGGTGGCTTCTTGTTCCCGGGGGGGGGGGGGGGGGGGGGGGGGGGGGGGGGGGGGGGGGGGGGGGTCATGTAGTTTTGGATCTGTAACAGTCTAGGCCCTATTGCAGTGCACGACACAGTGGAACCCTGATCTGTTGGATTGACATGCCTTCTCAGCTGGTTACTCCAGTCTTCTCCATCCGGTTTCCCAGGCCTCCCTCTTCAGTCCATTTAATCTCAGCTTCAGTGTGGAGGGACCCAGATGTTGGTTCTTCACCTGAAATCAGAAGTTGGAGGTATGGTGTTGTAGGCACTTGTCTGATTTTTTAGTCTTTGATCACATAGTTGATTTCCTTATGTGTCTGTTTCTGCAAATATTCCTTGGTCATATTCAATCTCTTGAGCACCTGTATGGCGTGTGTGTACATCTTGTGCTGTTAGTTCACGAGCTCAGTTCTTGAAAGCCTCTTGTTTAGGACACCTGGATGTGATGTGACTGGCTCATTCTGCCAGCATGCTTCGTCAGACTGTGAGTTGAAGGTTTTCATGATTCGCTCAGTTCTTTATTATGGTAGTATGTGAGCGCAGGCATTTATGAGCCTGGTATTCCCAGTGTTTGTGAGCGTGGCACTTTGTTGTTTCTTTCTTTTTGTTTCTTTGTTGTGACCCACCGCTCTGTCATTTCGGCAGCGTAACTGACACCCTGGGCTGGTGAGGACTGGTACATCTCAGGTCTACTTTTGTCTGATTCAATGGATCCCCTGCCTCCACCACTGAGACCCTTCTGTACACCTGGATGTATTTAGTTTTACTACAGAACAAATCGATTTAGGTGGTGTCATGTATAAGTGGGCTTTAAGCACACAATTCCATTTTTAACAGATATGTGTGAAATTACTGGCGGATCTTTGAGGCCAGACCGGCTGTGAGCTTGCGGCGTTGAGCAAAGTCGGGTTGGTTCAGGTGCCAGCCCATCTGGTTCCGAGGTGATCTGATTGGACGCCTGCAGCCTTGGCTCGTCCTCTGAGTAGGGTGGGGGAGGTGTGTGCCCAGCTCTCATCATGCTCTCTGTGCTTTTTATAATATGGTGATGGCGGACCTTTGCACCTATGGTCTCAATAATGATGTTCATTCTTTACAGAGTTCGATGGTTTAATTCGTTTGTCAATTGCATCCTTTGGTTATATCTTTTATAAAATGATTCCATTCTATGGCGTTCGATTATCAAAGTAATGATGAAAGTATACATTTTTCAATGTGAGGTCAATGAAATTATGATTACCTTGAATGAACTTTGTAACACATTAACTGTGTTTCTTATAGTGTGGTCTTCATATATATGATTCTTTGTGTTACTGGTACATATGGGTAGGAATGGTACCAGCCTCTAAAATCTTTAAAATCACCACACAAATCATTGTATTTAAAATCGTTTGGAAAGGTTGCCATGCCCATCCCACCATGGAAGGGAGGGGATATTCTCGGCACTGGCACATGCTCATGCCCCGTTCTCTCTCTCTTCTGCCTTGATTCCCACAATGAAAAAAAAAAATATGTGTGTGTGTGTGCCCGCGCGCGCATTCTGACATACTGTATTCTGGGGTGCTGGCTCTAGGTGATAGTTTTAGTCACCTAATTTATACCTTCAAAGAAAATATAGTTTTTAACTGAGCTATACAAATAATTGTTTTTTTTTTTTTTTTGTTGCCCCGATTAGCATGAAAAAAAATGCAGTGCTTTTTTTTTTTGCAGTTGCATTATTACTGAGGAAACAAACGTTTGTGATTCTTTTTAATGTAGCCTCAGAAAAGGATTTCTCCCCATGAAAAGAGAGAGGGGGGGGGGGGGGGGGGGGGGGGGGGGGGGGGGGGTGGGCGTGCTCCATTCTGAAAAGGTGAGAGAGAGACCCCCCCCCCCTCTCGGTGGGGAGGGGGGGGGGGGGAAATTAACTTTAATATAAAATCCAACATATTTTGATAATCTTTGTAGGCTCTAACATAACATCACACTTTTCATGAGCTCTCTTCTTTATTTACAAAAAAACATGTAAAATTTATATATTAGTGCGGCTTAACAGTCAGCGTTATTGATTAACAAATACTAAGTCAACGAATTTCGAATCGTCAACAACAATCTTTAGTACGGACTATATGCCTTGATCAAAATTTTATGACAATCACACGATTAGATCTCTTTTTTTTATAACGTTGGTAAACCTAATAAAATGCACCTTCTAGCAAAATATCACATCCAAAATTTGAATTTTTTATCGAAAGATTAAATTTTTTTACAAATGAACAAGAGCACAATTGAAAATAGCAGATGACACAGTCCGTCGCAGATGACTTAGGAGTATTTGAGAGTAAGCTACTTCGTGAGTTGGTTAAAATATAATTTGCACTCAATTTAACAAAGATTTAATTAGTCTTTTGAACGTTTAAGTTCTGCATATAGACGAAAAAGCTTTGAGTAAGAATATTTCAATGCGGTAATTAAAAAAAGACTAGCTTAAAACCGACACAAAATCAACCGTATTGATAGAGTTAGTAAATATGAAACACAGTCCAATATCCGTCATCTATAAACGGACTTTTCTTTCATATTCGGCAGAAGATTACTTATTTAGCGGCGTGCCAGAAATCTATTTCGAGGAAGTTTCAGCACAACTCTTATACAGATGTCCAATGCAGTAATTAAAAAAAGACTAGCTTAAAGTAGGCACAAAATCAACCATGTTGATAGAGTTAGTAAATATGAAACACAGTCCAATATCCGTCATCTATAAACGGACTTTTCTTTCATATTCGGCAGAAGATTACTAATTTAGCGGCGTGCCAGAAATCTATTTCGAGGAAGTTTCAGCACAACTCTTATACAGATGTCAGATATCTCTACAAACTAAATTTCATAACACACTCTTTTAGCCATAAATTTAACGGATAATAGTCAAGCTTATGGAAGACTTAAAGGTCTTCAAGTCCTGGACCTTTCAAGCGGATTTTAATTTAGAATTTTTTTACTGTTTTTATTTTTACTACTAGTGCGCGTATATCACCTGTTCTCAATGGAGACTAACTGCAGCTCTTATGGTTTTATTAATTTTAAATAATTTACTGAGTTTTTAGGACAGACTGTAAATAAAAAAAAAATGTAGTACAGTCAAGGCGGTGCCCGACAATTTAATAACCTTTGCCTTTTTCTCGAAAAAATTTGTGTTCCTGCAGATTCGCTCTAAGAATTTTCCAATTGGAACATTGTTTTTTTGGGGCTAAACTATATTTTTACCTATAAGTTCTGTAAATTTGTACCGATTTTAATGATTCAATTCAATTTAAAGTACTTATTGGGTGATTCATTAAGACCTTTTTTTTTAATGATTTGGCAAATGCAAATTTTAAAGGAATGATGGGATCTTTATTTATGATTTCGAAAGGATATTTTATGGCATTTATTTTTTAAAAATAATCTCGTTCAAATGTTGGCCGCAACTGCGTTTTAAATGGTCCATCCTGAAGGTCCAATTTTCCATGACTCGTTCAAGCATTTCCACTGGTATTTGGCCAATAACACGAGTAATGTTGGCTTTCAAGGCCTCAATCGTTGCTGGTTTGTCCACGTAAACTTTTGACTTTACGTAACCCCAAAGAAAAAAGTCGAGCGGTGTGATATCGTACGATCTTGGCGGCCAAGGTACAGGTCCCGTACGTGAAATTTATTGCTCACCAAATTGACCTCGCAATAGAGAGATTGCTTCATTGGCAATGTGGACCAGAGCGCCATCCTGTTGGAACCAAATGTCGTCGAGATCACGGGCAACAAATTCAGGCAGCAAAAAGTCCGTTAACATGGTCCGATAGCGTGCGCCATTGATGGTAACGTTCGCACCTTGCTCATTTTTATAAAAATACGGATCAATGATTCCACCAGCCCACAGATCGCACCAAACCGTTGTTTTTCTTGGATGTAATGGCAGCTGGTGAACCTCTTCGGGTTGATCTTCTACCAAAATACGGCAATTTTGCTTATTCACGAAGCCGTGGAGCCAAAAGTGGGCCTCATCACTGAACAAAATTTTTGGTCGAAAACAACGGATCTTCATTGATCTTACCAAGACCATTCACTAAAACGGCGACGTGCAGGAAGGTCATTTGGCTTCAATTCTTGACTGAGTTGAATTTTGTATGCTTTTAAGCCGAGATCCAAATGTAATTGCGATCGGCGCCGAACCGATTCCTTGCGGTCATCGTGAACACTGTCAGCTACCGCCGCTATATTCTCTTCACTACGTGCTGGATGTGGTCGATTTGGTCGTGTATCATTAAACAATGAATACTGGGTTTTAAATTTGGTGATCGTGTTACGAATTGTGGGTTCGGTGGGTCGATTATGTTGACCATAAGTCGATCTCAGCGCACGAAAAACATTCTTTGCAGAACGCTGATTTTCGTAGTTCAATTGTGCAATTTGTAAACGTTGTTCGGGTGTAAGTCTTTGCATGATGATTTTCCAATGAATACTGAATAACTTTGCCTTTGACAGCTGTCATGGATCACGCGTGAGCGACACGAAAATCCTTATTGAAAAAAAAAATCTTAATGAATCACCCTTTATGTAGTCGGCTGATTGATAATGATATTAATCGGTATAAATTCGAAATTGTAGCAAATATAACGCTTCAAAATCGTTTTCTTTTTTTTTTTTAAGTCACTATACACTTAAAATAACTTTTTGTGTGGTATGACTTAGATTACTCTATATATACAATATTTAAAAAAATCAAGTAGATTCTATGATATAAGAAGCGTGTCTGAGGTCTTTTGGATGAAGGCGTTTTAGGCGTCTTCTTGGTGTATGACCGGCCAGGGCACATGCAAGCGAGTTCGGATGGTTCCTTATGCGATCAGCGTAACGGTCGCTACACATAGGGAATGCCTAGATCCTTGTGAAGGTTTCGATTTCGAATATACCACGGGGCATCTGCAATTTTGCGCAAAGTTTTGTTTTGCAAAATTTGTGAACTTCTCACAAGTTTGTCAGCGATTTCGCCAAGTATTCGTAAATTGGTCTACAAAGCACTACAAAGATTTTACATATTTGCTAAAATGATTTCATGTTCTTGAACTTTCATGTAGTTTTTAGTTTTATTTTTTTAATACTAATATTATTTAGAGAGCGTTCCCATCACGTGCTATAAAAGTATGGATGGTCAAACTGCAAAAAGGGGCGACAGAATCCGAAGGAGCCCAATTATGTAGTTCCATCCAGCAAAGGATTCACTAAAAGTGAAGCGATTCACAACGTAAAATATAAAAAAAAATTGCAATAATAAATATTAAAATAAGTTCCGAAGGAGCCCAATTATGTAGTTCCATCCAGCAAAAGGCAGACTTCTCACAAGTTTGTCAGCGATTTCGCCAAGTATTCGTAAATTGGTCTACAAAGCACTACAAAAATTTTACATATTTGCTAAAAAGATTTCATGTTCTTGATCTTTCATGTAGATTTTAGTTTTATTTTTTAATACTAATATTATTTAGAGAGCGTTCCCATCACGTGCTATAAAAGTATGGATGGTCAAACTGCAAAAAGGGGCGAGAAAATCCGAAGGAGCCCAATTATGTAGTTCCATCCAGCAAAGAGCAAACTCACAGACTTGCAACTAGCGAATCCGATTCTGAAGAAGAAAATCAAATTGACGATAACCAAGAAATGTTGACGAATAAGAAAAGAATCCATATATTCTAATTTTCTAGATTTTAACAACTGGATAAACTGTCAGATGACTATCACACCCTCTTTTTTTCCGAAAAGGGTACCTCACAGAGAGGTGGGGCACTGCGACCAAAAGGTCTTTTGTGCCATACCCTAAGGTTAAAACAAAAGACTTTCCGCTTTCCTCATGAATAGCAGTAGGTCATTGTTGGTGTTGACCTGCGATAGAAGGGACTAATCCGTTCCTTTTCCATGTGACAGGATCTGTCCCATACCAGCGCTGGGCAGTCACAGAGAATATGTCTGGTGGTGGTTTTATCGTCTTCTAGACAGAGCCTGCACTCTGAAGAGTCCGATAGGCCAATTTTCTGTAGATGATATCTAACAGTGTGGTGTCCAGATAGGTAAGCTACCAGGAGCTTTAGGTCCGCTAAGACAAGACCTTTTGTCTTGATTGCATCCAGAGGTTTGACAAGCACTTTTGCTTGAGGATGCCCCGGAAGGGAGAACCAGTATCTCGTATGTGCTCCTGTAGCCCATTTGTTTATCATGGTTGTGATTGTGGACCAACCAATACTACAAAACGGCGCAGGAGATGTAGTCTGGGTGGAGGCACCCTGTCGTGCTAGATCGTCAGGGATACCGTTACCATCCACTCCCGAGTGTCCAGGCACCCAACATAGCACGACTTTGTTCCGGGCGGACAGGGTTTGGAGGTAGTTATAGAATTCTTTAACCATTCGGGAGGAGCTGCTCCAGGAAGGCAATGCCCTAATGCATGTGTTTGCGCCCCTAATTCCCTTGAGAAGGATATTAAGGACGCAGATCTCTATGGCATGAATCTCCGCTTGAAAGACGCTGGGCCAGATGCCCATTGCGGTAAAGATTCTGGTTTTGGGTCCAACGATTCCAGCACCTACACCCTGCTCAGTTTTGGACCCATCCGTGAACCATTGTTGCCATCGGGGGTTTCCATAGGGGCTGCCATCATCCCAAGTCTCCCGACTAGGGAGAAGAGATCTAAATTATCATACCCTCCAACTTAATTTATTTTTTACGTCCTCGCCATATTCCTCATACACAGCTAGGCTTACCAGATTCTTTTCAGCCTACCCTCGTATGTGTGCTTGTTTGTGTGTGTGTGTGTGCTTATGTCCGTGTATGCTGACTCGTTTGTAATCTCTCAATGCCTTGCAGGGGCACAACAACAACAACAAAAACAACAACAGCTGCCACTTGCAGTAATCTTTTTGTCAAAAATAAAAATTAAATTAATACTTACAAAAGTACATAATGCATATAAATAAATGTACATATGGAAATTTTATATATGTGTGTATATACAGCTTAGTTATGTTGTTGTTGTTATTATTATTGTTGTTGTTGTTGTTGTATTCTATGCCATATGAGCTTCAATTTCAACAAACAAAATTCAATTACAGTCGCTTTAGTTATGTTGTGAATCAAGTGTGTTGCATACTTTGCGGCATGTATTTATTTTAATTTAATTTGAATTCTGATTTTCCATAATAGTTTATCAGTAGATACACACAAACACACACACACACACACAAACATGGATACATACACATACACATATGTGCAACAGTTGCCTTCGGATGTTGAAGCATCTGGACGAATTGAATTCCATTCACATCCTTTCAAATTGCTTTGACATTTTCGCTTCGCTTCGATGCTTTGAGCCTGAGAGCTAAATCTCTCTACTGCTCCTGCAGCAGGATTTGGGTGCGAGTCAGCTTTCAATTTGGCACCACCACTTAGCCACCACTTGGAGCACCTTTAACTGCTGTTTTAGGCCACTTGAGTTTTGGTTATTTACCTTAAATGACTGCTGGTTGCATTTTAATTAAAAATGTCTTTGTATTTTGCTGTAAAATTAAATACTCGAGTAAACTGGCCAACAAACACACACACGCACGTAAACATATCGATGTGTGTGTTTGTATGTGTGTGCATATATTTTATTTGTTGTTTTCTTAGAAAAGACTTTTGAAATGTTGTCAGTGCAGAGTTTATTACGTCATACATAAATGTTTATAATCAATAGCAAATAAAGCACATTTATTTATTGCACTCACGTTTTATTCATAAGTTATTATTTTTTATTATATTATTTATTGTAAGTGCGTAATTTCTGGATGCAATTTTTATTTTTAAGTGAGTTTTTGAGCTGCAAATGGTGTTGATAAACAAAAATAAAGATTTGGCTAAATCGATTTTAGCCTTAAGCTTAATTATTTTCTGCGTTAGTGCGCAATCTAAATGGAAATCTAACAAACAAAAAATATACACGAATGAAAATGCTAGTCAGGATTATTATTACTCATCTTGACTTTGATGGAAAGAATTTTGGCATCAGTCTATCGGAATGGAAATTGTATTCAAAAAATCCTACACAGCGCTTTTATAGCCATAATAATAACCAATAAAAGTCTTTAGACACCATCTTTCTATTGTGCCGATCTAAAGGACGACCCACGTGCATGACATTTAAAAAAAAGTTGGACTGATTATAATAATTATTATGATTTTTAGTTAATTTTTTGTTGTCTATAATTATTACTCTATTCCGCAATTTTTGATAGATCATTTATGATTTACAAATTGAAAAGTTAGGGATTGTATAACATTTTCCATTTAAATGTGGGAATTGTATATTATATGTATAAAATTTATTAGGTTGCCATTAAAATAAATTTTACAAAAATTCCCAGCTTTGTAGTCTATATTTCAAAAAATTTCGAGGCGTATAAAATCATTTGAGAACATGTTTACAAAATTTTAGAGGACAATTTTGGAATTAAAACTTTTTCCAAAATATGACAACTGGCTCCAGATTTGGAAGCTATCTTTTAAAAATAAATTCAAGTCGTATAAAATCATTCGAGAAAATGTTTAAAAAATTTTAGAATACAAAAAAATTGGAAAAATTTCGGAAACAGAATTTGCCTTAAATTTCGAGAAAAAAGTTCAAGTTTTGCAATCTTTATTAAAAAAAATTCGAGGCGTAAAATATGAAAAAGAGGCGTATTAAATCAGTAAGGAACATGTTGAAAAATTTTAAATTAAAAAAAATACGAGATAAAAATGAATGAGAAGAATTTTAAAATTAGAATTTTTCCCAAGTTACGAAGACACTGGTTCCAGTTTTGAAATCAATATTAAAAAAAGCGAGGCATATAAAATCATTTGACAACCCGCTTGAAAAGTTTTAGAATAAAAAAAATATAAGAATAATTTTGTAATTTCGTATTTTTCTAAAATATGAGAAACTGGCTTTGCATTCTATATTTTTAAAAATATTCGAGGGGTCTAAAATCATTCGAGAAAATGTTTAAAAAGTTTTAGAATACAAAAAATTAGAAAAGTTTTCGAATAACAATTTTTCTAAAATATGTAAAAGTGGTTCCAGTTTTAAAATCTGTATTTAAAAAAAAAAATCTCGGCATATAAAATTTATTCGACAACCTATTTAAAAATTTTTAGAATAAAAAAAAAATAAGAATAATTTTGCAGTTACAACTTTACTTAAATATGAGAAACTAGTTCCAGTCTTGAAATCTATGTATTACAAAAATTTTGACCTATAAAATTATTTGAGAACATGCTTGAAAAGTCTTATTTAAAAAATAAAATTGAAGAATTTTGAAATAATTATTTTTCCAAAAATATGAGAAACTAATACCAGTTTTGGAATCTATATTTTTTTAAATATTCGAGTCGTCTAAAATCATTCAAAATCATGTTTAAAAAACTTGAGAATAGAAAAAACTTTAAAAATTGTGGAATTCGAATATTTCCCAAAATGTGAGAAACTGATTCCAGTTTTGAAGGAGTAAGAAATCATTCGTAAATAAGTTTGAAAAATTTTAGAATTGAAAATAAATTCTAAAAATTTAGAATTAAAACTTTTCCCAAAATATGTCAAACTGTACAGCGTAGCCAGATTTTGGCCAAAAGTCTTCAAAATTAAAGTCAAAATTTTGACAAAATGATAATTGAATATGATTTCACATATAGTATGGTATCCTTAAATTATAAAATGATTATTCGTTTTTTAAAGGAATTTTAGGAGCTTTCGCGATAATTTACACAAAAAAAATCGGTGTTTATCTGATACATATAGCTACGAAATCTTCATTTATTTTCTATTTATGAAAAATACATCATAATATGTCTTAAAAATATTCGAGTAGTTATAAAGATTTTGTTTGTTTTTTGTCCTTCAGCTATTTTACTTTAATTTTATACATTTTTTTTGATATATTTTGCAAGGTATTGTAATTCTTCACGATTTTCGGGTATGAATTTTCTATCTAATAATAAAATTTAAATAAATGAATCATTTAAAAAGATTTTTCAACTTGCATTAATAACAATTTTAAAAAAATTGTACATTTTTGATGTCTAATTTGAAAATTTTATAGCAAACAAAGATGCAGGTCAAAAAATTTAAAAAAGAGCCTACCAAACAAAAATTATGACTTAAAAATCAGATTGATTTGTGGTGGCGTCTTTTTGTAATCATCTCGGAATGCTGAAACTATTTGGGGCTATAACTCAAAAAACCATTCAAAATTTTAGGGAATAGATAATTTTTTTAATGTATGGAGCTCATATCTACATCTGTATGAAATATGTTCCAATTCCAACTAATAGTTTTTTTTTTTTAATTAAGCTATAAATGTTTCAAATTTTGGTGTGGATTATCTATATCTTGAAAAAATCTGAGTAGGCTCAAACTTTCCCGAAAAATATTTTAATCCATTAGGCACACGTGTATAATATTTTATCACTCCAAAAAAATTATTATGGAAATGCTAGATTTTTGTCCAAAATGTGACAAACTGGGCCCACTGTGCAGCTGCTAAAACTTCAGTGCTCTCTGTGCAGGCTATCCATAGCCTACCAAGGAAGGATGATCAAATACAAGGCACAGGTAACTTGTTTAGATCCTTTAAGGTACATAAAATCTGCAAAATACAACTCTGAGTTCGCTTGCTTTCTTATTTTTGCAAAAAAAAACTGTGAAAAACGCTTTCCCTTCAAAGGTTTCATACTTTTTTCATAAAAAATTTTTATGAAATTCAATTATTTGGTTTGAACCTAATGAGAAAAAAAACATTTACTTGCCTATGTGCTAGCTAACTATGTTAATATAAAGTGTATAAAAGTAAATAAAAGAAATTTATATAATATATAATTATAAAAATAATGGTTGTTCAAATGTTAAGCGACTCTTGAGTAGAGCTTTGTAACTTTTTTTTCTTTTTTTTTTAAATATATATATAAGAGTATATATGATATATAGTAAAGCATACATGTTGTATATATGAACATATATATATGAGTATATGGTATATAAAGCGTGAGAACTTTAAAAAGTTGCAAAACAATAATATTATGTGCCATTATTAGCAAAACAAAACGAATAAAAGAAAGAAAAAAAAAAATACAACAAGATACTTATATACTTATTATATACATAATATAATAAATAATATAAAAAAAACAATTATATCAGTTATTAGCAAAACCATATAAATATGCATTAATATATAAAAAAAAAACACATTCAAACAAAAGGACAATGCATGTACTACTATGTAAATCAAGCAAAACCTGAATATACATACATATACATACATATACACACATATACATACACAATAAATATATATACTTATATATCGTACAATAGTATACAGCAAAAAAAAGTTCTAAACACAAACAAAGCTAAACTTTGTATATAGCAAAAAAAAAAAAAAAAACATTTAAAAAAAATTAGCAATTAATAATACAATTAAAATTAAATATTTATTGTGTATATTTTGATTGATATAAAGCAACAACAAGACAAATGTATAATACAATTACATAATATATTAATTAATAAAACAATTTTTAGTTGAAACTTATAATAAAAAAAATCATTTACAGGCAGTTTGCAAGTTCAATGTTAATTACAAATAAAACTACATAACTCTAAAAAAAAATTGATTTTTAAAAAAATCGTAATTATATATATATATATATGATATACATTAAGCATATATGTATGTATACATAACAATATTATGTGCATAAATTAGTAAAAATAACGAGCAAATGCAAAAATAAAAACACAAATATATATTGAATCAAATATATATATACATAAATATATATATATATATATTATATATAGTTATATACAAGCATATATACAATATAGAAAAACAAAAAAAAAAAAAAAAATAATTAATGGATAATGAATTCTACAAAATAAAGGACAAATATATTTATTAATAATTAAATCAGTGTATATAATATTTATTCAAAACTGGTTGGGTTTGATTACATAGCAATTTATGAATAAAAAATGGCATACGTAAAGTCGGGCGTGGACGACTTCGGGATACCCTGTACCACTAGCTTGCCATAAAATCCGGTTCCTTCACAAAAAACCAAAAACAGAAGAATTTTTAAGCAAAAATTTTTTTTTTGACCGATCGTTCCTAAAGGAGCTATGTGATATAGTCAACCGATTTCAATAATTTTGACACAGTGCTTAAATACCTTAAAAAAGATCTGAATGCCGAATTTAGTTCAAATATCTTTACAAACAGACGAAATACAACGAATTTTGTATAAAAAACGTTTTCTTGGACTGATTGGTCCTATGGGAGCTATATGATATAGTCAACCGATTTGGATTAAATTTAGTACACTGCTTAGGAACTATAAAAAACTCACGAATATCATAATATAATTTGGTCCCAATACCTTAACAAACAAACGAAACATAACAAATTTTGGTCAAAAATCGATTTTTTGGAAGATCTGCCCTATGGGAGCTATATGATATAGTCAACCGATTTTGTTCAAATGTGCCACACTGCTTAAGCGCTTTAAAAAAGTGCCAAACGTCAAATCTATTTACGATATCTTTATTAAAAAACGAAATATAGCGAATTTTGATTTAAAAAATGGCGGACGTAAAGTCGGGCGCGGACGACTTTAGGATACCCTGTACCACTAGCTTGTAATAAAGTCCGATTTCTTCACAAAAAACCAAAAACAGAAGAATTTTTAACCAAAAATTTTTATTTTGACCGATCGTTCCTATGGGAGCTATATGATATAGTTAACCGATTTCAATAAAATTTGACACAGAGCTTAAATACCTTAAAAAATATATGAATGCCAAATTTATTTCAAATATCTTTACAAACAAACAAAACACATCGAATTTTGTATAAAAAACGTGTTTTTGAACCGATTGGTCCTATGGGAGCTATATGATCTAGTCAAACGATTTGGATTAAATTTAGTACAGTGCTTAGGAACTATATAATACTCACGAATGTCAAATTTGGTCCCAATATCTTAACAAACAAACGAAACACAACAAATTTTGTTAAAAAATCGATTTTTTGGAAGATCGGACCTATGGGAGCTATATGATATAGTCAACCGATTTTGTTCAAATTTGGCACATTGCTTAAGTGCTTTAAAAAATTTGCAAACGCCAAATTTGGTTACGATATCTTTATTAAAAAACGAAATATAGCGAATTTTTCTTTAAAAAAGTTATTTTGGCCGATCGGTCCTATGGGAGCTATATGATATAGTCAATCGATTTCGATCAAATTTGATACAGTGATTGGGAACTATAAAAAACTTTTGAATACCAAATTTCGTTACGATATCTTCATAAACAAACGAATTATTCATCTAAAACACTTTTTTTTTGTCGAGGTCGTCTCAAACACCCCCATGGGAGCTATATAATTTATCCCCGATATCAAAAAAATAAAATAAACTTGCCTCCTATGGAATAATATGGGATCTAATGTGAAAGTTTGGTAACTCTAGCTCTTACCATCTCTGAGATCTAGGCGTTCACACGGACGGACGGACGGACAGACGGACAGACGGACAGACGGACATGGGTATATCGACTTCTCTATTCACCCTGATCATATTTTAGGTAACTTTGGGGTGTCTCCGCCGTCTCCTTCTATATGTTACATACATTTTCGGCTTGCACAAACTTAATATACCCTTAGTACCATACGGTACAGGGTATAAAAATCGCCGAGCACGCAAAACACTTATAACCTTTACGCCTCTCACAACCAAACAAAAAATGCCATTCACTTGAAATTTGGTACAGATGTTCGGAAAGAGTGTACCAACACAACAAAATAAAAAAATCGATAATCGAAAATATGTTGCCCGTGAAATTTGAAAAGTCGTCGTACTTTTTGAACACACCTCGTATGAGCCGTTCGCCCGTATGGAAGAAGTATAGCAGCGATCCCGGTCCAGGCAACATATGCGATTTTTCTCTTCAACGCTTGGCACATATGAACTAACGCTTTGTAGAGAAAAGTCTTACCCGTTCCGCCAGGTCCATCTATAAAGAATAACGACCTTCCTATAACATTGCCAGTGTGTTTCTGTTCTTCGTTCATCTGCTCGGACATGCTGGAAAACCTGCGTTTATGTTCATCTATGGCAAGATCCACCTCCACTACAGTATCTTCCATAACTTCAGCTTCGTTCGTAACTTCTGGCAATCTAACTTGTTTCAGTGCCATGTCTCCTTTTTCTAATAAATCTAGAATAATCAAAAGTGCTGTTGGTTCATTCCAGTCTTCTCCTAATTTCGACTTGAATTATTTCCGTCTACATCTCCACAAACCAACAAATATACAAAGAAATGTCTCAGTATATAGGGCGTCATCACAGAGGCGGCATCAGTCATCCATGAAGTCCAGTCCATGAACTCGGGCGACTTGGTCAAACCCGCTGCTCTGGCTGCCTCTTATTTTATTAAAATTCAACAAAAACATGAGAAAAAGAAAACTTTTTTATATAATAGAAAGACTTATTTATTTATTATTATTATTTTTTATTTATTTATTCATTGATTTATTTATTATCTTATTTATTTTTTTATTTACGGTTACCTAAAGTATGGTCAGAGTGACGACTAGAGAAGTCCATACAATTTTTTATTATAATTGGATAATAATTAATATTATTGTTGCAATCTCGATGAAAACACCCTATAAATAAAAATTGAAGGCATTTTGTTTTGATATAATCTAACAAATTTATGGTTTTGTTGTTTGGGATCCAGAATGGTGGTCACAGCTAAAATTGTTTATAAAAAAAAAATTTAACAAAAATCTTAAAATATAATGGCTTTAATTTACCAAGTTTTTCTTTAAAAACTATAACTTCAAAATTTATGCAACTAAATTACTTAGTACCCAAATAAATACGAATGGAATTTTTTTGTAGGCAATTATGCGTCAGAGCATATTTACCGGGAAAATCCGAAGTAACGTGTATGCCAGCAAAACGTTTGATTTCGTTTATATTGCTTTGGATATACAATAAACCTCCAAGTAGGGAACACCAATGTGGCTGCAGTGAATATAATATAAACACTTTGAAGCTAAGTGGGATCAATGGTATAGTCTTCTGATTGATAATATCATAGTTTAGCAGACAACCACCATTTAGATTCGAAGATTCTGATAGTAATAGGACATCATTACGAAGACCACACTTGCTTGTATTGAACTGCTTGTTAGCACAACGGGCACACTTACAATCCTTCTGTTCGTTTGAGTTATCCATGATATTTTCTATTTTGGGCGTTTTTTTGTCAAAAAAGAAAGCTGATGTTAGATATTTCCAGATTTCGTATGCAAAACGGAAAGGCCGCTTCCACAGTTCTATCTCGCAATCAGCTTCACTTGTATTAAAAACTGCAAACAGTTCATGGCGGTGGTAATTGATAAAAGGGTCCGTCTTTGTTAAGATATATAATTTTCTTAATTCGATCTCTCTTTCAATAAGAGCGGCACATACGAAACCCAGGGTAAAAGACCCAATGAACAGAAAAGGCCTTCCAACAAAAAAAGGCATGTTTCAAATACAACGGAATTTAATTGTGAGCAAATTTTAAAAAAATCTGGCTTAAAGCGATTGCCCCAGTTTTTGATCAAAGTTTCAACTAGTATATTATATAATTACTTTTTATTTAGAGTCTAAACGCTTGGCTTACTCAGCCAAAGCTTAAATTTTTCCTTTCCTGTGAATTTATATTGAAAAAAAATATTTTTAAGTCTATCCGAAAATATCGAATACTTATAATAGGAGCATATCATAGCTAGATTTGATCCTAAGAATAAAGCTGATGCAATAAACACAGTGAGCGTCGACAGTATTCGCACGCTTATCTGCTACTTTGAAAATACTTCTTGAAAGATCTCCAATGCAAAAGTGAGTACCCTTTAAAGCTCTTACCTCATTCGAGTAATGGTACTGTTGCTTTTTTTTAATATCCAGAACAGAGGTCAACCAAGAGCGTTAATCGGATCTTGAAAACTTAAGTCATCTAACTGCGAATACAAGAGATAATTGCCAAACAGTCGATTCGACCAGAATCGTTGGTTGATCTAAGCTAAAGATGTTATAGAGGCCCCGGCACCGGGCTTTCTCTCTACAGCCCTGATCATGCCATATTTGTTAACTTATGCAGATATCGTAACTATAATTTGGCAATAATAAGTTTTTTAAGTACTGAAGCAATGTATTCCGAATTTAAGTTTCGCTTTTTTTGCAATGAGTATAACACTTTTATTATGAAATATTCGTCTTTCAAGACAACCCTGCAACTTTAACAAACTCAATGGAACGGATAATAAAATATGGGATTTCAAATGCAACTAAATTAACCGCATCATAAAGAGAGTAGAAGCGTATAAGAATACTTTAAAGCAATAATACTTGCAAGGGTTCGATGACGTCACGTACGATACGTATCAATCACCACCTTTTAGAACTTTGCCGCATTAAAAATGTTTCGTTAATTTAGAATTCAGAACCTTAGAAAAAAAGGAAGCACTTTTTGACGAATGAATGTATTTTTAGCTTTCATAATATACAAAATTCTAAGTTCCTTTCTAAAAATCAAGAAAATTTACAACCGTCAAAAAAATTCTAACTGTCCTGTGCAAAAAGCGTGTATGAAAGGGTTAAAAAAAATCATGTTTTTTGTTTTTAAAAAAAGATTTTTTTTTTTTAGTTTAGCTGGGTTCCAAAAAATATATCAAATATTCTGGATGGAGGAATCTATGGAAAGAAACATTTTGTTGTTTAAAACCTATTGAACAGCCTAAAACTGTTACCCGGCGGTTATCAACCCGCGCCCGGCGGCTATCATTCCGGTGGTTATCAGCCTGCAGCTGGTGGCGGCTACAGACCTGTGCCCGGCTATACGCCACCCGCGCCTGGTTATGACAATGGCGGCAGCGTCAGTCACAAGCCCAAGGACAAGGAGGGCGGCGGCTTCTTCTCAAACTTCTTTTCAAGTCCGGCGGTGAGTCAAGCGGTTTCCGGTATCATTGCAGGCCAAATAGCCAAGAAGCTGCAGGGCGGTGGTGGAGCAGGTGGTGGTGAAGCAAACGTCGGCGGTGGTGGCTATCAGCCCACTGGCGGTTATGGCGGTGGCGGCAGCGGCGGCTATGGCGTCGACGGTGGTTATGGTAACGGCGGCGGCGGTGGCTCTTCCGGCAGCAGCATTCTGGGCGCTCTCCTGGGCTCCGTGCTAGCTGGTGGCGGCGCTAATGGCAACACTGGCGGCGGCGGCGGCGGCGCAAGCAGTTTTCTGGGCAGCCTCCTCAGCGGCGGTGGCGGTGGTGCCTCTGCTGGCGGCAATCGTGGCGGCGGCGCACTAAGCGAAATCTGTGGCTCCAAAAACATTGGTGGACTCTGCAGCGAGACTACCTCTTCACGTGGCTTCAGCAGCAGCAGCAGCAGCAGCGATGCCGGCAGCTCTTCCTCCTCCGGCCCCAAGAGCTATCCCACACAAGAGCCCTACTATGGTTAAAGGATCAGGCCTGCCAATTGA